>PVJX010001718.1:6186-151448 GCA_004027295.1 Dolichotis patagonum
ACTAAGCTTATAAGCTGTCTATAGCCAATCGAAGGGTTCTACGTGGAGGCGAGCTATTGGCCATTAGCGCGGGGCAGATTGTGTGTAGCCATATTTGGTGCTGGTTGCAACCTGAGCAAGAACCCGGAAGCAGGATGTAGGCGCCATCTTGGGCACACGATGGGCGGGGAAGCGGTATAGGCGGAGTGCGGGCGCCATCTTGCGCGCATGCCCATTAGGACTGGCTCCCAACACATAACATTTCTAAGATTCATACATTGTGCTTACCACTAATTTATTTTTTCTGTTTTTAATCACTGACTGGCATTCCATTTTATGAGTATCCAACAATTTGTCATTCATTCTTATTGATGGATGGTTGCTTTTATTTTCAGCTTTTGATAATTTTGAGTAACATTGCTTTAAACATTCTTATGTTAGTCTCTTTGTACACACAGATCTTCATTTCTTCTGTGGAGACATTGAGGAATAGGTACAAGTTTTCATTTTGACTTAATAAATACCTAAGAGTACTATTGGCTACAGTTAGGTTGTTTTAATATAAGAAAGTACCAAAAGCTTTGCAAGCTACTTGTGTGTTTTCCATTCCTTTTCTACCTGAAGATGAAGTATATTTTCCATTTGGTTCACATATATACCCGCATTGGATATTGCTATACATTTTAGTTGAATACATTCTAATATGAATGAATTTATCAATTTGTGCATGATTTTACCTTATTTATGCACATGAGTGACTAATATTTATACAGCAAGTTCACAACAATGTGGAGGGAATATAGAGATCAGTCTGTTTTTCTTTTATAGAGTTTTTGACCAGGCTTTGGTATTAGAGATATGTTGACCTCATAAGATATTGGCAAGTATTCCATAGTTCTGTATTTTCTAAAATAACTTAGGAAGATGAGCATTTTTTTCTTTAAATATTTGATAGAATTCACAAAAATGCCTTCTAGGCCTCAGTTATTTGGAAGGTATTTTGATAATAGATTTTTAAATATATAATTATTATCCACATTTTCTAGTTCATCATCTTGGCCTTTTGTTTTATTTTTGCTTGTTGTTTGTTTGTTTCAAACATGGTCTCACTTTGCAGAGTTTAGATTCTCCCTAAACTCTGTCTATAGCCCAGGCAGGCCGCAAACTCACAGTGATTCTTCTGCCTCAGCCTCCAGAATGTTGAGGTAAGAGTCATACGCTACCACACCACACAAGTTCATCATGGTGTATCGGTTCTTCAGTTGTGTTGTTCAAGAGATTTCTTCATTTCATTTGAGTCATCAAATACATTGCCTTGACAGTGTTAAAAGTACTCTATGATCTTTTGGTATCAATAGTATTTGTGGAGTTATTCATTTATTTTTGGTTTTGCTAATTTATATTTTCTTATTTTTTCTCTTTATCAGAATACACATGATTTTAAAGATTGTCCTGATTTTTCTCCATGGACCAACTATGACTTTGTTATTCTCCTCTATTACATGTTTTCTGTTTCATCGATTTCTGGTTTTGGTCTTTTCACATTTCTACTTAGTTTAATTAAAATGTCCTTGCTTTTTCTCCTTCCTCACGCTGGAAAATTAAAATACTGCATTTAAATATTTCTTCCTGGCTTATTGAAAATTAAAACTATTCACACTCCCTTTATGCATTGCTTTCACTGTTTCCCATGAATTTTGATAGACTGGGTTTTCATTACCATGCACTTGGCTAGAAATTCCATTTTCCTTCACCATTGCGTTCCTTATTCTTGCATCATGTTGAAGTGACACCTCACCAACCTGAAGGATGCGAACATGGCCAGCACATCATCTGCAAGGACAGAGGTGTGGGCACGCTTCTTATGCAGCCCTCAGAGCAGCAGGGACCAACCCTGACAACACCTGGGTTTAGATGTCTAGACTCCGCATTTCTGTTGTTTTTGTCACCTACTTGTGGTTCCTTGTCTTAGCAACCCCAGCCACTATGGTCCTACCACACTGGTAATTCCAAGATTCATCTCCTTTTAGCCTGAAACAAATTTTCCTCTGCGTGCATGGCAGTGCTGACTTGCTGTGAAGGAAGTCTACCAGGTTTCTTGTTTTAAATGCCTTTATTTTCACAACAGAAAGAGCTCTTTTAGATACCTCGGTGGACAACATGGTGGAGTGTCCGGATGATCTCAGTTTTCTTTGATTGATATTCAGTTTAGCTCAAGCAGTTAATTGACTTGTTGGCAAACCCTTTCCCTCCCAGCTGGTTTGGATTCCTTCTTTGTTAGGGAAATAGTCTATTGCGTGTTTTACTTCAGTTCCAGGATAGGGCTGCTGCTCCAGTGTTTGCTCTCCACTTCCAGAACAATAGCAGTTCCCCACTTCATGGCTTCTCTCCCTCCCCATCTCCAGGTTAGGAGCTGAATGTCTCCCAGAGCTGGCAGACTCCTGGGACTTCAGTTGACTCTCTGATGTTCAGCGTATACTTTCTGAAACGTATCAGGAAAACTCGTCCCGCGAGGTGCCATATTGTCCCTGACAATAAATGGCATGTGATTCTTTTCTGACTGTTGGTAATTTCATCCACAGCTGCTGTGTGTCTGGTTCTTTGCAAATAACAATAGCGTTGACACATCTTGAGATCCGTACTCCACTACACACAGTGCTAAGCTGGGGTTGGCCTTCTGTAGTAGTGGCCCAAGACCAGTTTCTGGTACTGGGCTGCGAGTTTCTCTGTGCCTGGAACCAGGGTCTCATATATTTACCTAGGTTACCAGTTGCTTATAGCAGAAAGGCATTTTCAGACTGCTTACTCTATAATTACTTATTATGGCTGGGAGCTGAAGTTTCTATAGTCATTTATATTTTACTTTCCTAAATGATGACATTTTGCATTGATTTGCAGATAAACTGGAGTAATCATATAACCAAAGCAAGCTATTTCATCTTCTAAAATAGCAGATAGTTATATAATTCAATATTTTCTAATTTGATTAATTTCTATCATTGAAATGAATAAAGTCACTGATTTAATTTCTAGACAAATGACAATGGACTTATATTTAAAAATTAGATGCCTCAGACATGAATTTATAGGTAAAATGTCAGTTTCTGTTTGCTAATTTAAAAAAACCAGATAGTTTTCTTATAATGAACACATTCATACTTTAATTTGACTGTATATGTTTTGTCTGACAGTGTTTCTTCTAAAAACATTCGCAATTTGATATCCACATTCCTCATCACATCCATTTTCTTCCTTTTCAAAATCCCTTTTTCAATCTGATATTATACATTTTTATCTCTCTGTTCCTTAACCACCCTTTGCATTTTCTCTTTTTGCTTTCAAATTATTGTAGTGTTTTTATTTCTATTTTTCAAAATTGTGTGTACAATCTGGTTCTTCACAATGATACTGTTCTCTCTGCCTATAAATCTTACCTCACCAGCAACCTCACACATTTTTCCTTACTGGCTTAGAATCCTCTGTATTTTGTATATATAAACCCAGCACTTTTAAAATAGTTAAAGGCAAAATTTTCTGCTGTTCCTAATGTGATAAATTTAACTCATTTTTTTCCCCTGTAGTTAGGTCTAATCTCCTTTGGGAAATATTCCTGAGAGTGACTCCATAAAAGTTTAGAAAGTCATTTAAAAACAAAAAACTGATCAGACATGAAGCTTTAAGTTAATCTTCTGATCGTTTACAGACTAATATTTCAAAAAAGAAGCTCAAATTGTGAAAAATAAGTAAAATCTGAGATGCACTTTATAAATAAAAATAATAGTAACAAAAGTAACGCGTGTTCTCTATTCCTTTCGTACAAGCACACAAATCACTGCTGATAACTTAGGGTACCACATTAATTTTCAGAAATGTTTCATTTATAATGAGGCAGAAGAAGCTCTATTCTTAGATAACTATTTCATAATTCCATTTCAGGGGGAAAGAAATTGAATGGAAACACAGTTCATAAAAAATGTTAGCTGAACGTAAGTAAGCTCCTGACATTCAGTAGAAATAGCAGCTTAGATGGGAGAAGAAAATTTGGTTCATACCTATATCAAGTTTATCTGCAAGATTATTGGAGAAGTAATGAAAATTTATCTCCTGAGGTCATATAATATCAATTACCAAAGGAGTTCTCAATTACTTCTGATGTGGATACATACGCACACACCTAAACCTTGAGTGGGTACACCAAAAAGCACACCGCAATTACATTGACCATATTTCTAAGCCCGTCCCCATATCACGTGATTGGACAACATTATATATACTTCAACCAAAGTCCTTTTAGCTTTCAATGTTGTGATCTCTTATTAGGTTTCCCTTTAAAAGAATGATTATTATTATGCAATAGGCACATTATCTATCACTTTATTGATTGTTTAACAATGACTTTGTTATTTGTAGGTAGATATTATTTATCTACTTTAAAATATAAAAAAGTTAAAATGCAACTAACAACAAAAGATAAACTGTGACTCTAAATCAGTCTGATTCCAAAGTTTTTATCTTTAAAAGCTGCACAATCTTACCTTCGAAGAAAGATTAATCAAGAAGCCTTTGAGTATTTAGATTAAGAGCATGTGAGTTGAGCTGTAAGTGTTAGTAATGTGTCATAAATATGAAATAATATGGATGAGAGCAGATTTTATAGAATGTGGTAATATATTTGTTAGTCGATGAGAAAGAAGAATATAGACAATAGGTCTCAATTCTATCAGGTTCTAAGGATATTAATAGTGACTTCCCCTTTTTTGTCCTGAAACAAAAATTATAGACATCTGAAAATGAGGCTAATCCTTTAAATATAAAATAAAATAAAGAAAAAAGTAACAATGTATAAATCCTCAGCATTACTCTGGAAAGGGACCATGAAGTTGATGAGTTTTGCATAAATGAGTGACTAAATGAAGAGATTTTTCTGATGTTTTTATTCAAATAAATAATTACTGCAAGTGCTACAACTGCAAAGGCAGATAGTGCAGTGGGACTTTATATTGGTAAATCACACACAATAAACTGTGTTGCTAATGGTGCTATGATCTTCAGTAATTATAGGACGTCTAAGCAATAGCTGAAAAAGAGAACAATCTTCATAATGTAAGAATTTCTGGAAGTTGACTTTATATTGAAACTTTGCCAAACATTCTTCATGTTTTGTGTAAAATAAATTATAAGATGAGGGACTTTTAAAAAAAGGCCCTTATACCCATCTGAATGCGTGAAACAACCTATAAATCACTGCAGTGTGGACCAACTCTTTGGGGGGATGGAGAGGCCAATTTGTAAAATACTGGCTCTTAACTCTAACTGCTACTAGCAACTCACAATCATTATGACAACCACAACTCAAAACTGGAGGCATCGCTGTATAATGGCAACCAGAAATGAGACAAAGGGGTAATACAGAGGGCTCTCAGGTGAACTGGAGATATGCATTAAAAGAACAACTAAAAGAAATGACTCTCAGGAATGGTAGTTTGCATTTTCAAATAACTTACACAAATGAGGTAGAAAGGGTGGAGACAGCGAGAAGAATTCGGTGATGTGACACAGCTAAAAGCCACGTTTACGAGGACTGAGAGGCACTGAGACTGAAAACCTGAAAGCGTGAGAATAAACACTGCTTTCTTCTTCAACTTGACGTTAGACTGTATGTAGATACCTGGAGACTCCACGCTTGGTCCATGACAGGCAATTGCTGAGAAGACCTAGAAAACCTTGGGAAAACGTCTGCTGTAGTAACCACGTTCCTGTAGACAGGTAGGCTCCAGCGTAAGTGCTGTTTTTCTTTGGAGGGGATCACAGCTGAACTCTGGGTAGAAGATCACGAGTCTCTACGTGCTCAGAGGACAGAAATTCTGCCTCCTCTGCAGGGTTTTTGGTTCCCATGTGTGCTCTCCCAAGGGAACGAGAACTATTCATAAACACTCATGACCAGTTAAAACCCTGGTTCTCACTGAACAAGTTTTTTCTGTCCCCCCCCCATCTTTAACTAAGCTCACTGTCACAATGGAGAGGCAGCTTTGCAACTCAAACAAGGTCACATCATTGGGCACCACCAGAACCTCTTCCACTGCAGTTCTTCATGCCCATTAGATGCCACTGGGCATTCCTGCGGGATTCTAGTCTCTTGTTCTCTACCCTTTCTCATGTTCCAGCATGCACCAGGCACAAGACCAATGAGCAGTCAGTTGAGGAAAAGTAAGTACATGGGAGAGAATGCTCATTTAAGAAATTAAGAGGTAAAAATGGATAAAAGGAACTTCATGTTATGAAATGAATAATAGAAAAGGGGCACAAACTTAGATTCTGAGCAAAACACAGCCCATTTTTAGTCAAAGAAAAAGAATTTGATGGACTCAGCAGTGAAGATTTCAGTGAGGCAACCATTGGAGAAGAGGAGGGAGGGAAATGAGGGCGTAGCATTTTCAAAGGCAGTGGTCATATTTTGTTTCTCAAAATGGATAACAGGAAGGTGCTTATGTCATAATTATTTATCACTGGTGTACTATTTGTGTGTATTAAGTGTGTCATACAAATAAGATACATTTTAGTGGAATAGCAATAATATAGTAAAAAATAATGCAATTATTCAGTTGCGCATCATGTTCCAGCCACTGGGCCATGCTTTGCGTTAATTTTAGCAGCAATTCTGGAAGAGTGACCATCACTTAAGTGCTGTATGTAAGGTGATAGCAATTGTAAGCAGGAGTTCTGTAGCCAGAGAACCTAGATTCAAGCTTATGTTTGGCCGTCTGCCAGCTTTGTGTGATGGGGGAATGTACACACGATTTTAAGCCTCCATTTCTTCAACTGTAAAATGATTTAATGTCCTAATTGCAATTACTCTTGTTTCTTTATTCTTCATTGATGATATAAACCTTCATAATTCCTTCATCATCCACGACTTTCCACTGTTTACCTTAAGGGAAAGACTGGCAGATATGGAAAAGAGAGCTGCTGATGATCACGGAGATGATTTGCCAAGCAAGGTCCTAGGAGGCAGCAGAGAATGGGGCAATCTTTACTGCTGATATCCATAACATTTCAGGGTAACTAATTTCCTTTTTAAAAGCAATTTTTAGCTTTGTGAGATAAATCAAAAAGGCCCTGCTTGGCACTGGGAAAAAGCCTCTTTGGTCAGATCTAATAGAAAAAAATAGAATTGCTTTTGTGGAAATATTTGTCAGACCATATTTTTCCTTTCTTTAAAAGTCATAGCCTGATCTTCCATCTCTCCAGAAGAAAGAGGGGCAGCTTTTGTACCTTAAACATAGCATACATAAAACCAGTTTATGTAACAGCTAGGGACCAGAGATATATAACAGCCTTAAACATAGCATACCTTAAACATAGCATACATAAAACCAGTTTATGTAACAGCTAGGGACCAGAGACTTTCACTTGAAAAATGTTTCACTCTAAAAAGTCCGAAAGTAACTGGGCATAGATCCAGTTGGAGTGCATGCTTGGATGACAAGTATCTGTCAGGAGTCAGAAAATAAACAGGCTATTCAAATGATTCATATCTTGACAACTATCTGACAGGCAGTGTGACATGCTGATTAATGTTATCTCAACAGGAGCCAAAGCTTGTTTTGGCACTGTGTGACCATGGTGGAAAAGAATTATGTGCCTCAGTTTCCTTAATTTCAAATTGGCAGTGTTAATAGCACAGACTCATTTAACTTGCAAAATTTAAGTCAGTTAATTCCATGTTACTCTTCTTTGGTTGCTGAGACAAAATACCTAGTGCCCAAAGTAAAAGGGAGAAAAGGTTTACTTAGTTCACAGTTTATAGAGGTTTCAGTCCTTAATCAGCTGACTCCCAGGCAGGGGGTATGGTGGAGGGGTAACAGTTCATGGTGCAAAAAGGGGGAGAGCGACCTTCTTTCCCTCCCTTGTATTGGAAGCAGGATACCCACCTTAGGGCGGGTGTAACACTCACACACCATCTCTGTGCCCTCCTCTGGCACAGGCTCAGGATGTTTACAAAGTGAGGACCCTGGCTCCCTGCTGAGTGCCTTAGTTAAACTTCTCAAGTTGACACAATGAATCATTACAATATCCTACAGTATAAACAGCCACCTAAGGCAGGTCCTCTACACCCTAGAATGGAGAACTGCTGAGTTACTTAAGCTTCTAACTTCTCAAGTTGACAACATACATCAACCATAACAAATATCTTAGAGTATACTGTCCTAAGAAACATGCCAAATATACATAACTCAATCATAAATTTTATTATACTTATTTATGTATTTTATTGATATTGTTTTATACCAGAGAAATTCCTATGAGTGGCTGTAAAACAATTACCTTTGTGGGATAAAATTGATTATTCAGTTATGGCAATTAAAAAATACAATGAAACCCAAACTTTTATACTTGAAAGAAACAACAATACCTGGAATACAGAATTCTAGGTTGAATATATTTCGCATATTCACATACATTTGAAACAAAGAATTGTCTATAGTTACTCTTACCTTCCAAAAATTCAGATACACATGCAAAACTAGATTCATGACAATATATTTTATAATTATGTAATAAAAAACCAAGCATCTAAATATCCAGCATTAGGAAGTAATTTACCAAAATATGGCACAATAATGTATAACATTTATTCCTAGGTTAAATGTTAAAGAAAAATAAAATAGTTCTAAACCAGTATGTACATTAGCATGATACAAAATGAGAATATATGTGTTACTATAAAGATAAAAATTACATATGCAACACAAGTTTGGTAGGGCATTTGATTAATGGAATTTTGGGGGTTTTGTAGTCAGGGGTTGTGCTGAGAACAATTAGAATCAGGACATGAAGTTTATAATATTGTTTTATGATGGTCACCCAGAGTTAACACAAGAAACTGCAGAAAATCAATCCACAACACTAAAGACCTATCATATTTAACCAAGGACTAGAATCCCACAGCAATGTCCCACGTGAGTCCAGATGAAGACCAAGAGCTCATGACAATGCCTTCCACAAGTCCAGCTGGAGGTCTAGAGCCCACAAGAAGGACTCACGCCAGTCTCTTTTAAGGATCCGTGCCGGAAAGGCCCAAAGGTCAGTGGTGGAAACTAGAAAGTCTATTCCAGCAGGATGAAGGAGCTGTGCTGATAGGTTAAGGGTTCTACACTAGAGCCAAGAAGTCACACTCACAAAGCCAGGGCTGTCCTGAAAAGTACCACAGCCATCCTCAGCGACACGGATGCCCCAAGCTCCTCCTCTGACAAGCACAGTTGAGTACATTCCAGGAAGCCAGTGTGACGAGTTCATCCTGGAGACCAAGCGGTACACATCTTCCCCTCCAGAGCCAGGAAGCAATGCTCCATGTGAGGACCACAGCTTCTCCAGGAGAACCAATGGCTCAAACAGAACATGTAGGAGAATCCACAAGGCCTCAACACATTAATGCCCTTCCTTCTCCTTCTCCATGTCTCCATTTATGCTGGCAACTTTCCTCAGGTGAAACATCTATGCTCAGCAGCTTGGAGATGTAATCCAGCTGGCATTAAGTTGGCCACCAGTTTTTAATCCATAACGGGGTACTTTTTCTTTTGGGATTTTTTGTTTCAAATTTTTGTGATTGAACATATATTAATTTTATACTTTAAAAGGGTTTTGAAGTATAGTGTAAAATGAGTACAGAGACTTGTAGAACTCCAGGCCTAAACATGATAAGGACAGTAATTTTGACAGAATTAATTGCAAAGTTTAAAGAGTAAATATAAAAATATTTTTCCTTTGATAGAATCACCAACACTAAGAAATCAAAGCACATGAGAAATTTGAAATACACCAGTAGATAACTGATTATTGGTGAATTTAGCCACTTTATAAACTTAAATTTGATCTGATTCTTCACAACAAAGGATAATACAATTATGGACAAATCATTATCTGGAGTTATTTGTGTACTGAGAATATTGATGTTCATTTCATTAGCAGAAATTTTATCTATTAAAAATGTGAGTAATGTGGAACTGCTTTACATTTATTGATTCATTTGTTTCTTCAAAATGCATAATCAAATACCCCTCAAATTAAGACCCTGAACTAGGCAGTTGAAAGAGAAATGAATTACATAGTGACTACGCTATAGGTGAGTGCATAAGTTACAAGGTAATGTGCTATAGTACATAGTAGTCCTGTTATAAATAATGGCATATGTAGTTATATGCAGTTATGATAAACCTATTATGTCCTTCTTATTACTTATAATTAAGTGAGTTATGTTGCACCATGAATTGAAGTTTACATCACTATCATTAGGAAGTTTTACTCATAAACTCATTGAATATAGAAATAATACCAAATATACACCATATTCCAAACTGTGTGATACAATGATTTTCAGAAAATTAGGGTCAAATATTCTCTTCTATACTGAACTAAGGTTGTGAAAATTAGTATAAATCTACTTCAGTAAATATCAGTCATTTGCTGATGTGATAGAACACCTCTGGATTGATGAAGGTAGTGACACCTGAAATCCAAGAAATGATAAGAAATTACATCACTTGCCCAATTCAATGGTTTTATTTCAGTCTTTTCACTTGGCAACTAGATGTCCAGGAGCTTGACATAATCAGGATTAAATATTTTGTTATAAAAAGATGAGAGTATATTTTGATTTTTGTACCATTGACATTCTATGGGATAAGACTGCACAATCAGTCAGGCATCATTTTGAGTTGCCAAGAGATTTTAGTGATTCAAATTGAGCAAAGATATTCACTGAATCATCATAAATATAAAAGTGATTTTGACTTTGATGGCACTCAAAAGTAGTTAGAAAAGTAACATCTCAAAATCATGGGGTAACATCAAAATATTACCAGTGCAATAACAGGCGTAGTTGTCTACTTATTCCAGAAGAGTTTTCATTATGTATTTCCAAAGAATCATGAAACTTTATCTGCCTGGCTCTGCAAATAAACCTCTCTGGATGGTGAAAGCCTTTTCAATGGATCCACATTGATTAGTGACACTCAGATTTGCAGTAAAAATGGCTCTGAAGTAGCTCTGCTGTCTTGAACATAGTTAGGAGAGGTGTGGAAATGAAAATAAAAGAGAATATAATCATGAATCCTTGGCCATTAATGGACAGAAATACTTCGAGTAAAATGTAGCCTATAAAAATCTTGGCCAACAAGTCAGCTTGACCAGGTCTTGCTTCTCACATCAGGATGAAGATCCTGTATCTCCTTCCTAGATGGACTTGTGGCCAGAGCTAAAGTACAGGCAGATAAAACCAGTCAAGGAAGCTCCTTGGGGAAAAAAATTCATGGCTTTGTGAAATAGAGTGGTTAGCTTCAAATAAAAGTTCCTTTTTCTGGCTTCACAAAAGGCCCTGTCTGGAGGAGGACAAGGACGGTGAGGAAATTAGCATTTATACAAATTCTCATTAGTTATATATTCTTCAGAAAGAAGCTTGTATAAATTTGGTATTATTTTTATCCTCACTTTACAGATGTGAAAATCTACAAATTAACTTAGGCCCACGTAGGAAAAAGTGTCAGAGAACAGACTCCATCTTGACAAACTTCTGTATATCTGGGCTCTTCATTCCTTATTTTACTACCAGTAAATAAAATACAAGTGAATGGATGCATAACAAAAAAATATTCTGAACGTAAAAATCTCCATGTTCATAATGAAATGCTATATTCCAACCCTCATCTTTCAGAGTCTTAAGAACCAGTTTCCACAAAAAATAGTTTCAGAAACAAGAGAGCAACAAATTAAAGCAAAAAAAAAATTTCAATATGATATCAAAAGACATGTGCCAGGTGTAATCACTGAGGACTATTTTAATTACCCATTCTTTCTATTTTTCAAATCTCTGGAAACAAAACCTTTATCAATGTTTGTTCCCACAGCAGATGAGTCTGCCAAAATCTGTTTGGCTTTTCGTCTGCAAGTTTTTCTGAATTTCTTTCTTTTCCAAGATTTTGGTCTCACAAGAGACAGCTTTCTAATGGGTGAAAGTTTATTGTAAAATATATTTCCCAGCCAGTCTAACTCTTCTCAACAGAAGGATAGGTTCAGAGCAAGGGTTTAGTACACAATTGTGAGTTAAAGACCTTATCTTCTACCTGAAGTTTTGATGCACATACTTTTCTATTTTAAAAACAGATATCACTTTTCATCTGACCTCTAAGATAATTCTCTACTTCTTAAATGTTCACCAACCTGTCTTCAGCAGTTTAAGAATGAATCCTGTGTAACACTGTGTACTATTTCCTTTCTCCTGGTCTCAAACAGATATATTTACTGACATTTATTCTTCAGTGTTTAAAAAATATGTGAAGAGTTTATTAAACTCATTTACCTGTTAAGCATGGGACTCCATGGCATAATTTTCTATAACAGGATCTCACAAGGGTCATGCATGTCAACCAGTAACCACAAATTGACGGTCAGTTGTGAAGATTGCATGGCTCTTTGGTTTACCCCTTTATAGTGAAAAGGGATGCATTTGTAATTATAGAAGTAGTTGCATTATGCCATTTATGAGCATTACTTAAATTTTAGGCAAGAGACAAGATGTGTGTGTGTGTGTGTGTGTGTGTGTGTGTGTGTGTGTTTATCCCCCAAAAGACTGACCATGGTTTCTATTTGTTCTTTTACAGTCAGTCTTCTTTGCTTCCTTCCATTTGTTGGACATAAAGTTCATTTGAATACATGTTTCTCCTATTTTCTCAGATCATGGAATAATGATAATAACTAAAGCTGTACTTATCAGCTCCAGTGTGAACCATGACCGAAACTTGGCTGAACAAAAACACAAAATTCTCTAAACACACCGAATGGTGCAAGAGTAGGACACAAAATCCGTGATGTCCTCTTGATACTGGGGCCTGAAGCTGAGCTAGATTTATCGGAAAGGAAGTGTTCTGTATCCACTGGGCTTGGTAAGGTGGGATGACAACTGTGTGAAATGACAGTGAGCACACATACTTCCAGCTTGTTGTGAAAGGAGAGCTGAGCGATGGAGAGAGGAGTCTCCTGACCATTTTCATGCTCTTTGATGCTCCCATTTATCTAAAGAAAGAGGAGTATTTTTATATAAGGACCAGAGACAGAGGAGAGTGGGCTACATGCCATCAGAATTCATGTACTTTCTTGACATCTTTTTGTTCAAGCCAGTATGAATTGGACTTGCATAATACATACCTGAAAGCATTCTGATTATTTGAAGGAATCCTGATTACTGCATAAATAAATATCTTCTGGCTGCTAGAGGGAAATGGACTTTAAATAAAAACAGGAATAAAATATCAAGGGGAAAAAATGGAAAGATGACACTGATCCCAGCAGAAGCCATTGTAATGCTTCCCATAAGACCCTTGAGATTAGGAAAAAAAGATTGCTTTGTGTAAACTAAAACTACAAATCAACACTAATGAATAAGAATTGAACATGGAAAATCACATGAGTGCTAGAATATAGATTTTATTCTGGTACATAGACTTCTAAATTATATGAGTATGTATGGCTTTCTCTCTGTCAGACCCGGTATTTTAAGTGGCTATTTGCAATACCATATAAAAACATCCTCAAGGGCTTTCCCTCTTCTTCCTCCTCAGCTTCTTCTTACTGTGTCTTGCTCTTCTTCCTCCTCCCCTTTTTCTTCTTGTTTGATTCACGGTATGAAGCCCAGGCCATCTAAACACCACACCAATAGTGACACTTCTTCACTTTTGTGCTATATTGTGAAGAAGTGTCAACTTGTGAAAACTGCAGTAGGTAGAACCTCAGAAAATACAGATATTTTTCCAACCTGTTGTAAATCCACAAGGGCTTTCAGACCCACGTGAGAGGAGAGAGGTTGAGTAAGATTATTCTCAGTGAGCTGAAAGCATTGTACTTTAATTATAAATTTGCAGGTTAAATAAGCTAACACAAAGGAGGACAGGAAATTAAGACAGAGGCAGTTTTAGAAGCAAGGGATTTATGCTGTCTCTGCAGCAGATGCTGGATTTCCTGCTGTGGTCTCTCAGAGAGACATGTGCATTTTCTAACATCAGATTTTGTCAGGAAAATCAGGAATTCCAGTATATGTGAGTTTTGGAAAAGTAACATGGTTTAAGTATATTGTAGACAAACAAATTAAACTTGTCCAATCAAGGCTTTAGCCTATAAAATTTGGGGCAAATTTTTTGATTGATTGAAAGCAAAATACGATTATTTCCACTTGTTATTTCAGTGTCAGGTTACAACTTCCATGTTTGGTGCCTGAACCAAAATGATCCAACAAATCCAGTCAAGTAACAAACAAGCAGTGTCTCACAGTCTCCCTACCAAAGCTCAGTCTACTCGCTTCACTAAATACACTATTGATTGTATAGAATCACCTAGTCTGGAGTGTCAAAATGTCTTATTCATTTTGTGTGAAGACAGCTAACTATGAAGACCAGTAGTGGCAGCCCAGTATTGAAACGAAAACCAGAGCAATGGGATTTTTTTCTTGAAGAATACACTAGAAATGCCTACTATTCATTGCCTATAATTCATCACACAAAGATAAAAACAACCTGAGTTACACAGATAAATTACTGTATTAGAAAAGGATTCATTTCCTTTTCAAGTAAATTATTACCCTGTGGATTTGCAAAGCCTATCACAGGTCTAAATTGCAGGTTGAGAAACCATTTGGAGGGCCTAAGTGGAGCCACTTTGCCATGCTTCAGACCCTCTTTGCCCCCTGAAGTCTACATGGGGAGCATGACAAGTGCCCACCGCATTGTGGTTGACATTGGCTTCCTCTGACCCTGAGAACTTTTGTAATAATGACGCTGGTCCTTTGATGTGTCCCCTTAAAATTTTTTGATCTTGAAAGTAGAAAATAAATACATCTATTTAGTTCTGAAGTCATTTCACAGGAGAAACCTGTGCTCACCTACTGTGTCTTTACATGAATGGTTTTGTTTTCTATTGAATTCTGTCTATTTACTAAACATAATAGGAAAAAGCAACTGTGTTATGATATTTTGGGTTTTCTTTGGCATGCCAGTTAATTGGCCAGCAGAGATATCAAGGTGTTTGTGAATTGGTAGCTAATATCAAATGCAGAATATGACATCAAAGGGCCTGCTTAGGCAAGAAATGTTAACAGAACAGTATTCAAAACACATCAACCAGCACGAAGCTGGCAGCAGTCAGAGACAGCCAGGAAACCTGCATCATAGCCATCCAGTTTGAACCTCCAAGGGCCATGTCTGCTAATTACCTCCATCTTGTTCCAAAGAGATTGTTCCTCAGCCAGAAGCCTAGAAAATCAGATTCAACTGGTCCCCCAACTAAAGCAGAGTGTACCCACAGAAGGGGTCTTCATTTCTTCAATGTTGACAAATCTTTCAATTTCATCAATGTGGAGAATTAGTGAGTTACTTTTGCAGAAGAATTTTCCATAGAGGTTTAAGGTTAATTGCAGAAGAAGCCTTGAATTCAAGCAGAATCCATAAGAATAATTTCCAAAAGATACAACCATGACTTTCATATGAATGTAAAATTAACATGTGTCCAAAATTTATTCAGCTCACTAATTAATAAAGGAACTAATATGATAATCAAAGTGGTTCAAAAGGTATTTAGGACTAGGTTATTTATAGGACATTTGATAAAGTGATGTTAGAATAAAATTACTAGGCTAGATTCAAAAAAGCACTGTTAAATGTCCCACAGCTAACCTTCAGAACTAATTTTTTCATAACAGATAGATATCTCTAAGCTGATATATAACTTCACCGTCTGAATTCTTAACAAACACTAAAAACTGAAGAATAGTTCAGTCTCCTAAAATTAAGTGTTAATTAGTGATTTTGTTAAACAATGCTTCCGTGTGACATTAAAAAGACATACAAGTCTTCCTTTGAGTTATTTCTGGCAAGACTAAGAAGTTCATCAGGAAATACTTCTTTGTACTTATACCCAAGATGTGCCATTAACTCCTGTGTGACATAGTCATAAGCAATTATTCTTATTTTTATATATTGTGCCAACTATTTTTTAAAAAATACTATTCCTACTTCTTTCCTATAATATTTTATAGTTCTTTGAAATAGCTATTTTGATTTATAATATTTAAAATCTTTACAGGCACATGACAAAACTTCATGCTACAATATAAAATATTTATCATGTGATTTCAAAAAAAAGACAAGGCCTAGACTGACATTAGTATTTTTCTCTCCAGGTCTAGTAGATATGATAGGAGAAAAAAAGAATTGAGAGGTTGGGAGATGCTAGAGTAAAACTCTAAAATCAAACTGAAAGAACTTGATTGAACCGCTTCCTTTGAGTTAGATTTGGCTTGGTATACTATGACTTGTAACAGCTCAAAAATTTTCTAAGTGACTCTGACCAATCCATCTCTGCTTTTTCTAATTTTCCTGAAGGTCCTATGAGCCTATGAATAGCACAGTGAGCCGTCGGGGACCAATTACATCCAGAGACTGATTGGCGGTGATGCCTTGCGTAGCTGGTCAGTTTAGAGATTTGGCAAAAGAAATCATTGATCTGAGCCTTGAATCTCACTAGAATTATACATGAACCTGACTTAATTTCATCTTGGTAAGCCCCTTTCTCATGCAATTGAAAGCACTACGAGTCAACATTATTTCTACCTTCATGGAGTTCACCAATGGCACATGCAAAAAATTTTTAGAGCATTTAACAAGTATATAATTCAAGACTATATGGTACCGGTCCATGCCTGTATAAATAATCTGTTAGAATGTTATATATTGTTGTAAAAAGTGACTTTATTTTTTAAAATGCCTTAACCATCCACCCCCTGAGCAGTGCTCTAGAACTAGTGGATCTCTGGCTTCTGCTGAGCATTAGTTTGTGTACATTCACTGTACATGTGAGAGAAAAATTAAACATTTTTTATTTTTCCCTTTAAAAAGTGGAAATCAGGCTGAGTGAGGCCAAACAGATACAGGAAAGGCAGGCGACCTTGACAGAATGTGGGGTCGTAGAAGTTCCTGCTGTGTGTCACCTAAGTGTGATCTCCAGGCCACTGTCATACAAGACTGTGTGACTGATGCCTCGCGCTTGGTATCAGAGTCTTGAGAAGCAGAGGTGAGGGCATAAAATGAATATGTTCTTTGGTGCAGTTGGGGTTTTCCTCTGCTGGAAACAGCCCAGCAAGGTATGCAGCATGTAGAGTACAAATGTTAAAAAAAATGGGAGACTTTAAAAAACAATGAAGTAGAGTAGCTATGGGGAAGCCATTGTGTTTGCATGATAGACAGGAGACTTAAAAATACGGGATGAATCTGAATAACTGCTACAGCAAGAATCATTCTTCACTCTTCACAGCCAACCTTCATAAGGACGTTGCTGTGATGGCAATCAGCATTCAAGGGGAGAACTGTTCAAGCCCTATGTGGACTTGGGCATGGCCGCCCGCATGTGTAATCCCAGCACAGCAGGAGTCAGAAGGAGAGGATTACAAGCTTTAACCCTGCCTGAGCAGTTTAGAGACTTAGTGAGATCCTGTCTTAAAATGAGAGGTAAAGCAGGCTGGGGAACGGTGATTGTAGCTCAATGCAAAGCCCTTGAGTTAGGTGGCTGGTAACACACACACACACACACACACACGCACACGCACATGCACATGACTGACAGGGACCGAGAAAGGAAACATGCACAATGGATGAGGAGAATGGGTAGGAAGCCAACAAAAATAGGGGGTGAGGAATAAAACAGGACACAAAACCAATGAAGATCCAAATAGGCTTATACATGGGTCAACAGGAGATCAGAGAATGAAGTCATAAACCCTGGGCTGGCCCAGGGTATAAGCGAGACGCTAGAAAAATTTTGTGGGAAGAGGAATAAAGTTGGCTGAAACATTTGTGAGAAGACTCATCACAGAAAATGTGCATTTTTCTTCCTTTATTAGGACTTTGTTAAGTTGATTAGGCAAACTGCTACAGCATTAAAACCTTCATAGAAATGAATTAATAGCTGTTGTACTCATGGGTTGTGAGGAGAACAATGAGAATAAGGACATGGAGTTTATAATATTATGATGGTCACCCAGAATTAACACAAGAAAATTCAGGAAATCTTTCCACAACACTAAAGACATAGAATATTCAACCAAGGTCCTGGATCCCACAGCAATGTCCTGCATGAGTCCATGTGAAGACCCAGAGCTCATGACAGTGCCTCCCACGAGTCCAACTGGAGGTCTAGAGCCCACAAGAAGGACTCACACCAGTCTCTTTTAAGGATCTATGCTGGGAAGGCCCAAAGGTCAGTGGTGGCAACTAGGAAGTCTATGCCAGCAGGGTGAAGGAGCTGTGCTGGTAGGTTGAAGGTTCTACACTGGAGTCGAGAAGTCACACTCACAACAAAGACCAGGGCTGTCCTGAAAAGTACCACAGCCATCCTCAGTGACACGGAGGCCCCGAGCTCCTCTGACAACAAGCACAGCCAAGCACATGCCAGGCCAAGCACAGCCATGCACATGTGATGAGTTCATCCTGGAGACCAAGTGGCACACGTCTTTCCCTCCTCAGCCAGGAAGCAATGCTTGATGTGAGGACTAGAGCGTCTTCAGGAGAACCAATGGCTCAAACAGTAACATGTAGGAGAACCCACAATGCCTCAACACATCAATGCACCTCCCATCTCCTTCTCCATGTCTCCATTTATGCTGACAACTTTCCTCAGGTGGAACATCTACACTCAGCACCACGCTGATTTAATTCAGCTGGCATTAAGTTGACCACCAGTTCTTAATCCATAACAATAGGCATGAAATGCAGCAAATTTGACAAATTAAAATTACATGTAAAAGAAAATAGAAAAGTATAATTTTTCTCTATTCTATTATGCATTGCTCCACTCCTATTATCAACTACTAGTAACCTAGAAGCAAAATACACTGTACATGCAGAAGTATGTTCTTTCAAATGCAAAAAAGAAAGAAAAAAAGAAAAGAAAGGAAAAGAGAAAAGTCTAATCCAGTTGCTAAGTGTGTCATAGCTACCCTAAAGGAAGGTCAAGTCCAATAAAAAATGAATGAGAAAGAGGGAGACACTAAAATTTGATCTGAATGATAGCTATAAAAATCACTGATTACTCAGACAAGCCCAGTCATAGCTGACAGCACAAACTGTGGCAAAGTTGCCCTTTCAAGTACGGAATTTTCATTTCAAATCGCTTATTTAAGATCTGTGAGAATTAAGGCAACACTGATGATGAATGGGATTAATTTTTCTTTAATTCCCAGTGAGACCGAGGAGAGCATTCAACCAAGCTACGACATGGTCAGTATCTGGTTTTCAAGCATGGTGGGAAATAATGTTTTACTGCAATAAAAGTCCTAATAAAATGATTGAATCTATTACACTGACTAAATCAAGGAGGACTTGTTTAATGAATTTTCAGCTAGAGTTTTGATGGGACTAAATGTTGAGAATGAAGATTCACTTAATGAACTCTAATCTCACCGATTTCGCATACATAGATGAGAAAAATATGTAAACAAATATGACTCATTTATTACCCTTGCATGGACATCTTTTCCTACCTAGAAACTTCAAATTAAACGGATTGACTAGAAAAGAGAATAAACAGCAGCACCTATTGGAATGATGAGATTCGTTTTGCCAGTTAACTATCTTTTAAATTTCATGACTCTTCCATCAGACCAAACGAGTATCACTTTTATAGCTTTAAAACAGGTACAAGATAAAATTTAATTCAAGGAACATTAAATGATATAGACAGTTGCACTTTATAATTATGCACAAATCCACAATAAGAACACGGTTGTCTCAGCTGCTTAAATATCATGTCACCAAACGAGTGAAGCCAAAATCTTCAGGAAGTCCATGGGGGATGGATATCAATCAGTGCAGAAATAGATCTCTTTTATCCATGTTCAGGTGCACAGATATAAATATAAATAGAAACAGAAGATACTTGATAAATTTTTGATGAAGTTGAACCAATATATCTCTATAGATAAATGTAGTTAAAAAAAGGAACTCATTCATGGAATAGTTATTAAAATGGATTACCTATTAAATGACAAAGAAAACATCATTTAATTCTAAGTTTAAAGTAATACAGGCTGCCTTGCCAGGTGATAATATAACTCAGCTATAAATTAGGAGCAAAAGTAGAAACCAAAGAAAATCTGCAACTATGTGAGTTGGTACTATGGCTTTTCCTCTCAGAACGCATGTGGAAGTTTAACCCCCTTTCTGAGGTGAAGAGGTGGGACCACCGGGTCCTTCTAGAGGTGATCAGACTCCTCCCCTCATGCATGGATTAATCCATCTGTGCTATTCATAGATCAATGGGTTATTTGGAAAGTAAGTCAGCTGCAAAACTTAATCTGGCTGCATCTGTTTTTTGCAGGCTTTCTGTCCCTCCTCAGTTTGCAACTTGTGATGCCTTGTGTCACTGAGGACTCTTCCTATGGAGCACCTTGACATCAGACTGGAGCTGTGAGCTGAAACATCTCTCTTCTTTATAACTCACCCAGTCTGTGGCATTGTGAAAACAGACTGAGAAATGAATGGATGAGCTCTTTCTTCTTGGCAAGATTTCTTTAGGTTAATAGTCACAGACAGTCACTGAACAGAGTTTTGGCAACAGTTTCCTTACCATCCTAAAAGACATTAAGACTATTTGATTGTGGTCAATTCCACAAGAGAAAACTATGCTCAAAGACCAAGTTCCTCAACCTGAGAAGTCTTATCACTTGGCCCTGTTCTCTACATACTCATCAGTTTGAAAGCAGTTACGATTAAACAGACATCACTCAGTGTTTGCCTGAGCCCACACTACTGTGCGGCAAAAATAGTTTAAAAAGTTTTGCGTAAAGTTCTGGAACTTCCGTGTTATCAACGTCATCCTTGCTAATTTTATTGCTTCAGCCTGTGGAATATGTTAGCATTTATGCAACAGAAATCATGCTAGCTAGGAAAAGTAGAAAGGGATTTAACAGAGGCAACTTGGTGTTTGTAAAATCATTGAGGAGCTGGAGCCATCACGCAGGTTTTAGTCTGGACTCCTAAGGACGTTTTCTAAAACAGCAGAACTGCTTCAGACAGGAAGCTGGGCACCAGAAGTTCCAATCATGACAACTGGCCAATGAATCTGGCTGCTTCTTTTACAAACGGAGCTAGCCTTAGGTAGCTACTCTCCTCTTAACACAGGACACGAACTAAAATGCCACGAGGCTATGTCTTTGTTCCATTCTGCATTAAACAGCCCCACCCCTGTATCTCTGGAGCTTGTAAGCAGCTGGCCTGCAACTTTTACCCAATAATAAAAACTGTCAGTAATAGAAAATTTAAAAGTATCAGAGCTTTGACTGTTCTTTTTTTTTTTTCATGTGAGATGTGATGCCTTTGTGTTAGTAAGCACAAGCCTTTGATACCAGTCTACCTCGATTTAAACTCCAGTATCAATTAATTTTGAAAGGCTGGGAAAAATTAAACATGCTAAGTTAATTTCCTCATCTGTAAAATGGGCATGTTAACAACAGTGACTATACATAGAATCCTTATAAAGAGTAACTGACATGATGCCTGAAAGCCTTTCTCACACTACCTGGCCAAACAGAATCCCTCGATGATGACAAGATAGGTTGCACTATCTCCACTGTATTGCTTCCTTTCCCTTTGCTTCAGGAGGAACATTTCTTCAGGTATTAATCTCACATCTGCCACCAACACTTGAAAGGTAATAACTGGCTTGAGCGGGTCATTGTTCTTTGCTCAGCCCACATTGTCTTTCTTCCTACCCAATGCTGACATTCTCATCGTTGTCATCAGCTTTCAGCACTGTGCAACCCCACAGCACACAGTTTCCCTCTTCTTCTCAATGGATTAACTCCTGCACCCACAGAGCTCTTAGGGAAATATCTCTGGTCCTTTTTCTCTTTCCCATTTATCACCCCAGTGCTAAGCCTCAGTATCTGGTGCCTGTGATACTTTTTCATTCACCTTCTGACGGCTGATTTTATTATCTCTTTCTTCCAATTCATTGCGTACAACTTTGAAAAATGAATACATTTAAAATACCGATCATGTCATTTTCATGCTCAAGAAACTTTCAGTGATTCTCTATTGCTACCAAATTAAGTTCAATCAAAGCGGTCTGGTTTTTCAAAACTTCGGTCAGTGTATTACTACAATGTTTTCCAGTCTGGTATCCCAAAAGTTTCCTAAGTGTGGTGCCCACACCTTTGTGCCTAGTGAAGCCTTTCTTTATATGCAACTTTGCCTACAATGCCACCTCCCAACCAATTTATATCTCCTGAATTCAATTACCTCAAGGTTGGTTCAAATGCTTCCTCCCCAGGACAATTTATCTGATAACTCCAGTTAGGAGGATTGTTTTCCTTTTCACAACACAAAAGATATCTATGCATCAAAGAATGAAACATGCATGCATAACATATTTGGTAAAGTGACCCAATGATCATACTAGACTGAGAGATCGTAAAATGTCACTAAAGACCAGATAGTAAATACTGAGGTCCTTCTGCCCTATTATCTATGTGCCCTTTTAGTAAGAGAACAGCTGTAGATATGTATTTAAATCAGTGTGGTTGTTTTCAATAAAAGATTACTTATACAAACTTTATTTACAGTAACACTGTATTTACAAAAAAAAACAAGAGAGTTCTCTGGCTCAAGAGTTGTAGATTGACCACTGCATTTATATTATTGGCTAATGAAATCCTAAAACTCTGTTGTGTTTATTTGAGTCTACTAATAAACTTCTGATTCATTGAACACTTTCCTACATTTTATGTCATGCAAAAGGTATGTATTTTAGTATTTGGTCTTGGTAATCATTCCAGTGAACTTAAATATAAGTATTATTATAACCCACTGCGGATGAGAGGATCTTTTACAAATTGAAATTATTTTACATCCTTGTAATTGCCTTTTCCTCTAAATATGAATTCACTAAAAGCAAAATAACAAGCCTATCTAATTTGTTATTGTGTCTTGCACAGTGTTTATTGAGTAAATAAATAGATAAATAAGTAATAAAGTACAGAGAAGTAAACTCATTCCCCTAGGATTTCTAAGCAGGAGGATTCAAATTTAGATTTATCTTTTTCATCACTGTTTCATTTCTTGCCTGCAAATATTTCTTGAGAATTTCATACATATTAACACCTCTATCAGGTAGGTATTCTTATTTCTACTTCATCGATAAAATTTAAGCATGGAAGCTTAAGTAACTCAGCTATAGTCCTATTTAGAGAAAGTCACGTAATTCAGTAGTTAGTCAAACTTTACTGCTTTTCAGCAAATAATTTCTAACTACTTATAAGTATTTGTTTATTCTTAATTCTTTTGTCCTTTTTAGTGATTTGTATTTTATAGCACGATTGTATTCCAGAACACTAAGATACATGTATTGTAAGAACTACTCCTCTCTAAAAGGTTAATTTTAATTTTTGTCAGGCCGACCATATCAATTTTCATTTTGGTGTTTTGCATTTCTTCTCCAAACTGGAGTACTATCCATTTGCTCTACACGAAACTCTCTCAAGGTAAGGAACGTTCAGTGTTTTTTCTTCTTAAATTGATAATACTATTTCCTAAAAGGTTAAAAAAATAATATTTCTAAACTGTCCTGGAATTTACTCAGTAACTAATATTCTTCGAGAGTTTAGTGTGGATCATTCATTACTATTTGATACCAGTATTCTCTTTCACATAGTAATTAGCTGTATTTCAAGTGTGTCACAGGCGCACATTTACAGTACCTATTTTTAATTTAAAATCATCTTAATTTTACCGCCTAAACACTTCTTAAATTTCTTCTCTGAAGGTTTCACCACCACTGCTTTGGTTCAGGGACAGCTGCTTGAGCAAAAAGTTTTCATCATTATTTTCATGACAGTGGCGGGCCTGTCCTCTTTACATAACTTCATATGGGGCTGAACTCCACTGCCAAGCAGGCAAATTAGAATTCGTTCACGGATGATTCACTTTTTAGTGTCTTCTCACATCCTACATTATAGCTATAGATCGGGGTTCCTCAAGACTCCCCCAGCACCCCCTTAGGCATGGCCCTGAACTCTAGTCACACGGAGCACACTCAGCCTGCTTTTCCTCCCTTCCCTGAGGGTGGAAGTATACTTCCTTCTGTGTGGAAGTCTTTTTCCCCACCTGTTTTCAGACTACCATCTTCTCCCACTGTGCTTCTCATACTTAACCATCAAGAATCAAGTTAAATGCTATCTGCTTTTTGAAACCTTTTTCAAGCCAAATGTTGAAATCAGTGGTCTCTGCCCTCGGCCCCTTTTGTCTCCTGTTTTTCTCTTGAATGCATTCGCAATGATGGTAATAATCCGTGTATCCAGATGTTTACATCTAACTAGAAAATCTCTGGAAGCTGCAGACCCCAAACACCTTCAGCTTTTACTGTGTACCCACCCGTAGCTGGCCCACAGTACGTATATTTGAGTGAATGATTTAGCCAAGCAATCGATTATTAAGTATGTGCTGGCTGTAAAGCAGGTGACTGGCTGCTATGGAAACAAAAATCTTCCAACACAACATCTGAGCCCCACAGACAGATTAAAAGAATTTTGAGTATTACATTATTTAAAATCATGATACATTTTTAAGTTCATATCCTTTTTCTTTACTTGGGAAGAAAATGTCACATGTACAGATTAAATTTCTGGAGCAAATATCTGGCATTTGAACAGGGACAACCTGCCAATTGAACTGTAAGAAGTTCTTAATTAAAAAAGGGCATATAAAGAAAACCATGCTGATGTTTGATAGTGATAGCATGTAAGTCATTAAGCAGTTACATCCAATGTACCCTGCGTATATTAATTTTTCTAAATTATATTTAATTGTTGGTCTCTGTTTTTTCTATTTAATTATTGGTAATTAAAAACTGGATAGGTATTTACTTTAATGTTAAGAAAAATACCAAAGCGCCTTATTTCAAAAGAAGAAGCTACAGTGAAAATTGAAAGAATTCCTTCTTCACTTGATGCAGCCAGTAGAGTAATATTCCAGCA
Organism: Dolichotis patagonum; assembly: GCA_004027295.1. Lineage (NCBI taxonomy): Eukaryota > Metazoa > Chordata > Mammalia > Rodentia > Caviidae > Dolichotis > Dolichotis patagonum. The sequence goes on from PVJX010001718.1 coordinate 31,232, forward strand.
CCTCTCAATCCCCACATAGTCTACAGGCTTTGTACAAGAGAAGGTGAGAACCAACCTAGGACCCGCTTTGGGCGGCCCATGCAAAGGCACACTAAGCTTTGTTTGTCTGCTCATTTGTTACTGGAATTTTAGGCACTTCTGGGTTACTCAGAGAAACATGCTTCCTCAGAATTAAATCTAGGAGAGCGTCATCTTATCAATCTTCCCAGAAGGTGAAGTTTGGCATAGGGTGTGAGTAAGAGGCATCAAGACACCAATACTGGAGTCGATAGCTTTCTCAAGCATCTCTGACCTTTTTCACAATTTAAAACACTTCTGCCTTAGACAGCAGTTGAGAGGGAGTTCGTGATGACAGAGCCAGTGTTTTCCAGGGAAAATTATTATACATGAGCAAAATAAACAAAACCTAGTCATACCAACTAATAAAAAGTGAATATATTTTCCTAACACCTGGAATGTACTCTCATAAAATAATATTTAGAGCTTAGAACAGAGTACTTCACGCATTAGGGACTCATTAGAAGCAGGTTGAGTAAATGAATGAATTAATACTACAGTTCACATTGTGCACACCCTTGAAACAGTGCCTTCTTTAACAAAAAGGAGAGGAGCATCTTGGTCGTCTATTCAGGATGGCTCTCACAACTTTTAAATAAGAGCCAGAAAATCTTTTTAAAAATTTAAAAATCCCTTGACTTGGCCAGCTTTCTAGGATTGTGACAAATTTTGGAGCTAACCCATTGATTAAAGGAAGAAGTATGCTTTGGCTTGGAGTTTCAGAGCATTCTGTCCCTGGTCACCTGGCCCTACTGCTCTGGGACAGTGATTGTGAGGTGCATGATGGTAGCAGAGGAAGCCTGTTCACTCAAGCCAGCTGGGAAGCAAAGCGAAAGGTAGACGGGGCCAGGGCCCCAACGTGCCCTTCAAACGTACAGCCCCCATGATCCAACATCCTTCTAGACTCCATCTCTCTGGGGTCCACCACTCCCTACAGTACTGTGTGGTTTTTGGGTACCAAACCTCTAACACGGCTGTTGGGAACCCATATCCAAACAATGGCGCACAGCGCTCATTGACAGAATCTGGCTGAGGTTAACAGACAGAAGAATGATTCTGATTTCAGGAACCAGTTTAAGACTTCTAATACTTTATGTAGTGAAAGAAAGTCTTGGCTCTGCATCCATGTAGGACTGGAAGACAATGTCTCTTTGCCTCTGTTTAGTCCTTTGATATGAGAACCAAAGTAAACACGAGTTGCAGTTACTTCCCTGCTGGTGAGGCTGTAAGCTCCCCAAGAGATCTAAGCTTGCTTATTCAGCTTATTATTACACTGGCAATAACCAGAAATGCCGTAAACTCTATTGATGTTCAAAAATTATATTTTGAAGAAATAGGTGTTTGAATGGTATTTTTAAAAATAATTCTTCCAATCCCATTTGCTTTCCCTCTATTTTATGTCAACTGTTCTTTTCTTATTATTTTGATACTACAAACATCAAGGAACAACACACTAAAATCTGAGAAAAGTGCACTCTTCAAATAAATTATGAGGAAGGGCATTAGTATGAGATAGTGCAGTTTGCTTTGTATGACACCAATTCAGAGACAGAAAGCCTGGCTGAGGCTGGAATGGTTATCAACCTCAGGATAAAATCGTAAAATCCAATGAATGCCAAATAGACTGCAAATTTTACCCAGTGAAATGAGTGTTTACCTGTCCTCTAGGCAGTGGTGTTCTGTGTCAGCGTGTTTACTGTACACTAAACAAGTGCAGCACCTGTTTCTGGAGGCCAGGATAATCCCTTATTTGTGGCCTTTGTTGGTTTCTCCAATTTGGCTTAAAACCATGTGACTCAACACAGAGCTACAGAGCTGGCTCCAGTCTAATACCAGCTCTGCGTACCCACATCACAGCAAATATCACACCTCTCAGCAACAAGCAATATAACATAAACAGAATAAAGTGATACAACGATATAATAAAAACACTCCTTCCTACTTACACAGCAATATACGGTTCCTCATTTACTGTCTGTATTAAGCACTACAGTATTTACTTTTCTTCTCTTTTAATGTGAAAATACTCATGTCCATGGAAAATGATGAGTTCTTAAAGAACAGAAAAAATTTCAATTGTTTATTCAACAAACATTTGTTTGTCAGCTACATGAATTCTCTGTAATCTAATACTCAGTAGACATTCTATCTAGTAGAGCTGAGAAAATATTTAGTAAGCTAACATCTTTCAAAATTCTCTATAGTTCAGGCAGCTTTACAGTTTCTGCCCTTCTCATCTAATTCTTTGTCTGTAAATTCACCTGAACAAGCTTCTTCCAGGTAGAAATGCAAAAATTTGAAGAGCATGGAAATGTGTAAATACTACCCAAAGATCCTGTGATTTCAGTTAAGCAACATCTAGGATCCATTACACATTTTATATATAATTAATAGTACTGTGCTCTTCACTTGACACTTGTTGAAACAGCATATCTCAAGACATATTCTTATGTAAAATAAAATGTTTTCTGTATCTTTGAACCAACTGAGAAATGTTTCAGTGACTCAGCCACTCTTTTATACCTCTTATGATTTTTATGGATTAAATTGACAAATGTAAAAGACACGTAGAGAACCCCATTTTCAATGGTGATAAACTGAAATATTTTCTTTTAAACTAAGGGACATATCAAAGTTGCACACTGTTGGCCAGACCACTTCTATTCAACAAAATAATATTTGCAGAATTTCTAACTATAGCAATTAGGCAAGGAGAAGAAATAAAAAGTAACCAAATCATGAAAGAAGCAAGATTGTCTGCATTTGCAAATGACATGGTTGCATAACAAAGACTCCATAAAAGACTTCTTTAAGAACATTTTAGAAATTAAAAATGAATTCAGTAAACTTGAAAGACATAAAGTCAACATACAAAATTAGTTGTATTTCTATACACTAATAACAAACTATCTGAAAAAAGCATGAGAAATCAATCCTATTTATAATAGCACCAATTTAGTTTAGGAAGTAAGTACTATAAAGCATTGCTAAAAGTTAAATTAAATAACATCCTACATTCACCTATGAAGGTACTTACTGTAGTTAAAACATCTACAGTGTACAAAGTGATCCAGAAGATCAACTTTATCTCTATAAAAATCTCAGTTTTTAAACAAATAATAGACACAATTCTGCCAAATATTTGAGATTACATTGACCATAAAAGTCCCAATATAGCAAAAGAGCAAAAGATGAAAGCACAGACTGGAGACATCACATTTCCTAATGTCAAAATATATTGCAAGCTTACGGTAATCAGAATTAGATATATAGATCAATGGAACACAATGCAAAAACCCAGAAATAGATCTGTGAATCTAGGGTCAGTTGATATTTGACATGTGTTCCAAGAATAGATATGAGGAAAGGCTATTCATTTTCTCTATTGAGAAACTTGATATTTAGAAGAAAAACTGTAAAATTGAACCCTTATCTTACAGCACTGTCTTACTTTTTTCATTACTGAGACAAACATTTGACATCTACACATTGAAAGAGGAAAGGTTTGTAGAAGCTTCAGTCTATATTGGCTGGCTCCAAGGCAGGGCAGCATTGCAGACGAGAAACAGTCCACAGCAGAGCAGGCAAGCAGCAAGAAGCCGCAGCAGCGAGTGTGTCTTTCCTTTTTATTCCATTGAGACTACCAGCCTTTTCTGTGGTACCACCCATACCCAGGTTGTCTTCAGTAAATCCATTCAGTCACACACAGAAATAGCATATCTCAATATATAGTCTTATATAAAATAAAAATTTAAAAACAAACTTATTGAAGTACATTTTGAAAAATTTTGGATTCTTTTACTGGAATGATTTTAACATTATGGAATTCTTTATTTAGTTTCTTGATGCAGTTACAAAATTTATTCAAAATCTTAACATGACAGTGTCTGCCTGACAAGTGTGAGGTCATGAGTTTGATTCCAGGTACCAAAAAAAAAAAAAAAAGATGATTCAAAATCTTAATGTCACCATTTTAAAATATTGAATACACAGTATATTTATATTTATTTTTATTTTGAAAGTATAAATCCAAAGTATATTATTGATATAAAATTATTAAATAAAATTTTCCTAACTATTTGCACTTGGGTATAAATCAAATCACTAATGAAACTAAATGCATATTAGATTAATCTATTATTAAAAGAACGTCACCAGCCCTTCTGTTGAACATGTTTCTATATGAACACAAGATGATCATTAGACAACTCCAGATGTGCTTTGTCATAGTGGGGGGAGTGACAAACTGAGTTTCATAAAATTTTTTTGGTTTAAAACAGGCTAGCTTTATATGCATTGCAAAAATAAGAAACAGTAGCTATCCCAAAAATACAAACCAAAAAAATGTTAGAATTAAGAGATTTTCTTGAATTTTCATCCACATTTGATCTAGTAAATGTGAATATTTTGGAAGAGCATGTCTCTGCAGTATTTCACTTAAATTATGAAAAACTTGAAAACAAAAAGGCAACTACAAATTGACTGTATGTTAAACAATCTATTTGCTTTTAAGCTCAATGAATAAAGAGGTAGACATGATCTGAAATTGATGATGACACAGTCCAATAAATATGCCTACAAGGCCACCTTATATTCTATTAAGCAAGAACTGTAAAACTGTCTTCCCTGGGTGTCTTCAACAATTTATTAAGTCTCACACTTAATAATACAAGGTGTGACTTTACAGTACTAAAATATTGGTGTAGTATTCATGTAAGAAAATTTCCTTCCTGAAAGAAAGTGCTCAAAACAAAAGAACAACCAGGATACAGGAAGGGAGAAAAGAAAGAAGGGAAAATATTATATGTATGTATGTATGTGTATATATATATATATATATATATATATATATATACAAGATAGATAACTATAACTATACTATTAATCTCTGTAAGTTCATTACAAAGAACAGTTTGTGTTTTCATTATGTGATCATTTTTATGCCTAAAATCTTGTAATTTGAACAACTACTTTAAGATAGCAATATGCAATATATTAACCAGCATTAATTTTCTACTGATTTAAAATTCTATATAGTTTATATCCTCTCTTTTGTTTTGTTTTTAAAATAGAAAAAGAAAATTCCCTTCCCTCTATAACTAAAATTGTTACATGACAGGAGGTATGTGCTTTGTTTCCATAAAAATATTTTTCACTTATTTTACATTGTATTTGCGTTTTGAATAGGTATGCATTCACCTACCCCTCCAACAGTGAGAGTGTAACTAGAAAATATTCCTACGACCAGTATCAGTTGTGAAGGCATCAAACGTTAGTTTCTTATCTATCTTTCCCTACATACATACAGATACATATTTTTTAAAATAAATGGAAGTGTACGAGTCAGGCTATTGGCACCTCACTTTTTAAACATTTAATAATATATATCTTGCCTGTTGTTTCATATTAGTGAATGAAGCTCTTCCTTACAATTTCCACAGCTTCACAATTTTCCCCTGAATAACCACTGCCATAAACAAGCCCTTCTGATATCCTTTGAAGTTGTTTCAATTTCTTACTAATACAGAGCTTTAAACATACATAGTTTTGTTTGTGTGTGCGAGTGATTGAAGAATATGTTCTTTGGAATAGATTTGATGAAGAGATAAGTGTGTATATTTGTGGGTTTGGTGTTTGATAAGATAAAAAAATTGGCTTCCATACTTCCCAGGAACAGATCCAATCCCTGCCAAAGATGTCCTCTTTCTGACCTCACACACCATAGATCAATTTGATGTTTGTAAGAACAAAATCCACTCTGGCCAGCCTGACACTCTTAGATTTTCCCCAAATGCACCCTACAGTTTGACTTTTTGATTCAGGAAGTGGTGCCCAGGTCTGAAGCTATAGCAGCAAAGGCCAAGAGTGAACTCAAATGCGTTAGATGGTTATGCAAAAAGCAGGAGGCAACCCTGAGGCATGGCACAGGATAAAGTGGAGAGCCACGCTTGCTGGAACACAGTAATCAGCCCAGAAAAGAAAACACCACGTAATAAAACAAGAGACCCTGGGGAAAACCTATTACTGGAAATGTTTCACCCAGGGAATCAGCAAAATTGTAGTGGGAGAAAGTCTTAGAAAGCAAATTCAGGACAAGTTTGAAATAGAGATGTGTGGCTGGGTAAGTTAAAGGAAGCATAAATTTAACTGCTTTTCGTTTGTTTCTCCAATGCCTTCTGCATCTTTTGCTATCATACAGTTCCTCCATTACAGAGATCATTGTTAGGGTCTTTTACTTCTGATAACTTTTGGTTTCATGATGAATATAATCATTATTTACTGAAAACAGGTACTAATAAGAATAATAATTGTGAAAATTATTCTGGAGACACTGAAATCTCAGAGAATAAAGAGGTGGACAACACAGATTATGTTCTTGCTTTCAAGGGCATGGTATCCAGGTCATTATCCAAATGTGTAAATCTCAAGATTGCAAAAAGACACTGTTAGCAATTACAGTGCAACCACAGATGTAACCCAGGTTTCAAAACAGTGTTAAGTACAAACAGGCAATAGAGTCCCTTGCCCTTTCTGAAGTTCACAGAAGGAGATGCCAGTGAACGCTTTCCACAGAAGTGGGGTTAGTTTCCTCAGCATACAACATCTGTGTTTCTACAGCATCCTGCGTTACAAGAGCCCTGAAGCTGGTTTATCGCTCTCTATTGCTGTCTTGAAATTATGATTTTTAGACAGAGGTCACCACACTTTTATTTTGTATGGAAATCCTCAAATTATGTAGTATATGGAACATGCTTAAGGAAAAGCAAAAGGGATGGAAAAAAGGAAATGGTGAGGGGTGGAGATTGCCTGAGGTGAGTCCCGGTGACCTGGGGAGAGATGGAGACCTACGCTCCTGGCTTTTAAGTTTCTGGAGAGCTCCCGGGACACCGGACTGGGTCCAGCAGATTGCAGGGCCTCAGTCAACCACGCTCAGCAGCCTTGTTTCAGTCCAGGAGGCAGAAACCTTGCACGAGGACTCTGGGCTCAATTGAGCTGTTCTGGGAAGAGTTTAAGATCAGCACTGCCAGCTGTTGAGTTCATATCCACACCCCTAGGACAGGGGATTGTGCCCCGGGGGTTTCGCTGGCCCTAGTTCTCCACACTCTGCTTCCGCCTCTCAATTTTGGGAGCCAAGTACCTGCAGAGGATCTGAGACTCTCCAGTAGCTGAGGGTGCAGGAGGGGATTCACCACTCACACAGAGGAAGCTTTAGAACACCACTCAAATCAAGGAAATAAAGAAAAATGACAAAATGAAAGACCAAAAGGCAGGCTCAAATCACCAGCATATCTCAAGAAAGCCTGGGAGCCATATACATAGAAGGAAATAGAAGCCATACACCTGAAATGACTGAAATGATATCAACTAAAATAAAGAAGCAACTAGGGGAAGCATTGGAGAAATTCAAATCAGAAATAATTGCTCAGGTAAAAGAAGAAATGATAAAAGTAGTGAAAGAAATAATGAACACATCTAGTGAAGACACAGCTAAAAAATTAGAGGAACAAAGCAAACAGATGGAATCCCTGAATGAACACTATAAGAAACAAACAATACATAAAGCAGATTCAAAGAGATATACAGGAAATCAAAAATTCTATTGAAAGCTATAAAAGGAAATGGTATTTAGAAATGGACGAGAAGAAACAAATTCTGGAAAGTTTGGCTTTTAAAGTGAAACTGTGGTCGGTTTAGTAGGAAATGGCAAACTTACCACTGTTAGCACTTAGTACCTTTCGTGGTTCCTGTGGCAATCATACTCAATATGCACTTACTTAATGAATAACTAAAATTATGAAATAATTAAAATGGTATCCATCAGTTCAATAAACAAATAAAGATTTCTTCTGTGCTAAGCAATGTTTTACAAAAGCAAGCAAGAAAATGTCTCGTACTTCCCTTTGGAACTAAATTAGCAGCTAGAGCAAGCCATGAGATGAATGCAGCGAACACATTAGGAAGATATCCTAAACCAGCTTATAAGGATTTTCAGATTGCTTTTGCTTTTTAGTTTTTGAAGGATAAATAACAGGAAAGAGTAGAATCTATATTTGTTAAAGCATGATAGATAGATAGAAGTAATTAATTATGAGGGGTGTATTATGAAGATGAAGAAGTCCTAAGATGAGCCTTATGTGCACTAGAGAGCAGTGAATCTTGATGGTGTAATTCCAGCCAAATCTGACAGCCCAAAAGGCTTGAGGAACCACTGGTACACATCCCTGCTGCAGTGTGAAAGCCAAAGAACCAAATCCAAAATTCCCCGTGTTTTGGTGTAGGGCAAGATGGATGTCCCAGAGAGTGAGTTTCCTCTTCACCTACTTCCTTGTTCTCTTCACGTCCTCAGTGAATTGGATGATGCTCTGTGAATGGGGGTGATCATGTTTACTGGGTTGACAGATTGAGGTGTTGGTCTCTTTCAGAAACATACACAGAAAAGTACATTACCAGCGATCTGCAAAGATGTAAGTAAGCCCAGCCAAGCTGACACCTAGGTTTAACTATCACAGATAATAAAGAGACTTTGGTATTTGATTGGTAAAAGTAAACTTAATATCACTTGTCATATGCTTGAGAAGCAGATGGTGCTCTAGGCTTTCTACTCCAAAATATTGCACCTTGGCATTTAAGAAAAGAGCAGAAGCAGAAAGGTCTCTCTTACCCTTCCTTACCCTCCCTTCTGTCCTGAATGAGGTTGTAACATTTGCATTCCAGTGGTACCCATGCTACACCTGGAGAAAAGGGTCACCCTTAGCCTCAAGGACACAGATGTATCAGGAAGAATCTTAATAAATGGTCCTTTTAAACCACCCAAGATGATCACCACTGAACCAGCCCTTCTCGGCCCCATTCTCCTCTGCACAGTCAACAGCTCCTCAACCAACTTCCACATGGAAATACACAGACTTCCCTTCCATTGGGTCTTCCTTTTTGATGAAAAGCTTATATTAAATCTTGATCATTTTCTTTTGTACATCTATCTCTTCTTTTGATAGGGGACTTAGCCCTGAGCCTTCCTATAGATGAGCAAAAATATATTACTTTTGCTCCCCACAAAATCCCCTTGCCATCTCTGTAAAATTGTCATGATGTTAAAGAGTAATCCATAAACAAATCCCCTCCATCATACCACCATGCAGGGACTTTCCTTTTCCATGAAAAGCAAATGGATGTAACAAAGGGTGATTATCATTCATTGTTCTTAAGTCATAATCAACATGTGATCACCCTGTCCAGAAAGGTGACCTGCCATGCTACATGCAAAGAACAGGTAACACCTACAAATCTCACTCTGAGCCTTTTGACATAAAATCTTGCTTCTCTAATCTTCTTATACATATGCCTGGATAAATGACTTGTATAAAAGTATGTTCCTTTGAATATTGAATAAATCAAAACAAAATTATGCTTAGATGCTTCCTAATTTCTGCACAAAGAGGATAATGAAAAACATGAAAACAAATCCCTTGATGAAAGAGGCACCTGTAGGAGACTGGCTTTGGATTGATTGCCAGCAAAGATCACTCTGGTCCTCTCTCCTCCCTGCAGGAGCCCTTCCAGGATTTCTCAGAACTCAGACAGTCCCCCTGTGATGATGAGCTCGGAGACTTTTTTGGCGTTTCTCTAATGGGGCACTAAGGCGAAGTCAAGCCCTTTCTCTGGGATGGTTCATTGATGTTCTGAGTATAAATCTCCTCCCAACCAGCATAATCACAAGGGCAGTTGATCCCAGAGAAGAGGAGTCATCTGTCATTTGGGAAGGCTTCAAAATATTTATGAAGACAGATAAAGCATTTAAAATCAAGGAGCATTCTGGTGGTTCTAGCACTTGACTCCATGGGAAAGAATAAAAGAATAGAGAGAGGGGCAAGGAGTAGAGAAATGGAGGGGGGAAAAGCAAAAGGGTGGATGTGGGGAAAGGGGAGAGTTTATAAAATGATTGAGGCAAAATCTTAGGGGGAAAAATCCAGTGCTGTTTTGAAGATAGAACTCTTTAGATGGAAAGGCTGAGGTGAACCCTGTAAACTGAATATCCTGAAGAAACAAATCTTAGGACTGAGGAAGTGAAGAGTGACATAAGCTTAAGGGAAGGAGGTAAGGAGGCGTCCAGAGGATGAAGGCTAAGGTGTGGCCACCAGGTCTGATCCCAAGCAGCCGCTCTGTGACCCTGAACAAATGGCTATGTAAGCTATCTAACTTGGATGCAAAACAGGGAATGATTGGTTTTCGAGATGGCATCTCATAAAGTGGCAAGTGTGAGACATAAAATGGATATGAGGGTGAATTATTTCAGGATTTTAAGAGAAAATCAGTTTTATACAACATCATAGCATGTTACCCTCTGCCCAATTTCTATTTGTTTGTTTCAGACAGGGTCTCACTGTGTAGCTTAGGCTGGCCTTGAACTCATTTTGTTGCCCACGCTGGCTTCAAAATCACAGGGATCCTCCTGTCTGTGCCTCTCAAGTGCTGGGATTACAGACATGCACCGCTATGCTTGGTTACCCTTCACCCAATTTCTGTACTTAGTCTTAAGAGCAATGATAGATCTCCTGGGATGACAACTTGCTGGAGAACTTATTGCCCACATTTTGTGGACAGTCTACTTTTCACTAGGTCTATCCCTCAATATTTTGAGTAAAGAATGGAAATTAAATGTACAATGTCAGTACATTTCAGTCGCTCAGATTGATCCTTTTAATTCAGCTATATTAGATAGATAATGACACTTAGGTTTCATCATTTGTCAAGTCAAGTTAGCCCTTAATCCTAAGTGTACCTGATCTGATTCACAGTGAACAAAAACTCATTTCCAAGTAAGTAAACAGGAACCACAGTGCTTTTGTTATTTGTTAGAGCAAATCTTATTACACAGCAAGCTTCTGTTCCCTGTTCCAATTATTGTTCATAAGTTTTAAGGGCCTAGGTTAAGCAGAGTTGTCAGATTTCACTTTGTTGGATAATGAAGTCAGAAATGTGAATTAATAACAACAGCTTGAATTTGTGCTGTGTTTTGCAATTTTCTGGCATGTCCATTAATTCCTTGGATGTTGATACTGCTGGGAAGTGAGTATGCCTGGCTCCTTATCTGCATTATGGGAATGAGGACTGAAGCCTGCTCAGAGAGGATGACATGACTTAACAATTTCAGGGAGTTTACAGCTATTCCAGGCACCTAGCAAATGCTAAATAAAGGTTAGCTTGTTTTATTGATACTGTTGATAGGATTACGATGCCCTCAGTACATTCTGAATGACATTGTGAAGAGAGGGAGAGAACAGGAAAGGGTAGGGGGAGACAGGCCTCAGAGAAAATGAAAAGATGAAGAAGTGATTGGTATTAGGCATAGGGTTGAGAGGGTCTGAGCCTTGATTATTGGAAAAGGCCATTCAGAGTAGCGTCGTGCCACTAAGTAAAGTGAGTTGAAGCAGATATGCTAAACCCGTATTGATTAGCTTTGTAAACATCCATTCTCTCCATCAGTAATGGGAGATCACTTTGATTTGAAGGAAGTGTGAAGAACAAGGCCTTGGAGAGATGAAATCGAAGGATTAACAATCACCGATCACCTGGATGCGTGTGTGCTTGTAGTTAATCTATGGAGGTCTGAGCTACCTTTTCCACCATGTGGAGTTAAATAAGAATTTCTTGTGTTTATTTGCAGTGACCCTACCTAGGTCAGAGAGGCAGTGTCAGTCTTCCACATGGGATGAACACAGCACTGAAAAACCTCAACAATTTGCACCCTGGAGTTGCTTGGCTCATAATTTACTTGGTTTTCACATTTACTTGTTATTTTGCCTCCCCGGGGTGATTGCATAACTTCTTCCTCTGCTCAATCCTCCCGCCATTGTATCTACCCCACATGCATTTGATTAGGTGAACACCCGTGCCTGTTGAACAATCAAGTCAAAATTTGTAGCACAGACTTCACCATCCAAGACTAGAAATTTACCATGATGAAACTCATCCACCAGATCTTTGTCTTTGGGGTTGAACACATCCACTCTCCATAGCTGTTCCATCATCATATCCCATGTGACCCTGGAGGAAGCACTCAGCCTTTCCCAGCCTTGTTTCCGGACTTCAGTCAGGACAGTCTGGCGTGACAATGTCTCCAGGGATTCTCAGTATCTGGAGATTTTTCTCATGACTCAGGGGAGTGGTGTTGTTGGCTGTGCTGACCCCAGGAGGCCGCTGAACATCCTGCGATGGAGCGATGTCCCCCTGCTCACAAGCATCACCCATTCTCAAGTGTCCACAGTGCCTGCGTTGAGAGGCGTTAATGCAAGAGTCGCACACCGCAGACCTTAGCCCCGTGACGGAGCCAGGTAAAACTGAGCACTCGACTAGGGCCTGACCTGACTCACACTTACGGACCTTATTCCCTGCTTTTCCTGATTCCTATTTTATTTATTTACTGTATGTCAAGTACTTTATCAGTATTTTCCCATTCAACCTTCAAACTCGCCCATTTTAAAGATGAGGACACTGAAGCACAGAGGTTGAGTCACCTGGGTACATCACAGCGTGTCGTGGATTTGACTATTGGCAGTCTGGGTGCAGAGCTTGTGTTCTGACCACTGTGTTGTACTGGTTTTAGCTCTGCTGCAGGTCACTTCAGACTTGTCTTCTGATAACCTTGCAAGCACTTCTTTTCCACTCAGCAAGAAATGGGAAGCATTTTAAAGACAAGGACGCATTGTCTTTCCTCTTAGCAACCCCCAGTAACTGGCACAGTGCTTAGCATAAAACAGACCCTATATAACTAAATGAACTAATCTGTCCATCTGCAGCCTGCGCTCTCTGCCGCAGCTTCCCCCCGTTAGCAGAAGTAAATGGGTGTTCACTTCTTGATCTTAGAATAGAGTGAAGTTCACCAGCTCTCTCAGGATTAATTTCATGTTCCAATATGAATGCTGTTTTTAAGGTCCAGCATTTCAATTCACAAGCCTCAGGTTTAATTCTCTGCTTCTTGTCTTCTAAATTACGTGTCTTTCATTAGCCAATTAAGCCTTTTATGTTTTCATGGCTTCATTGTGAAAATACATTAATGTGCACACACATACACACACATACCTGCACGTACATGTATGACTATATGTAAACGTACAGTCCATGCATGATTTTTACAAGGATCAGATAAGAGGAAGTACACAAAAGTTCCCAAAGATATTTTCTGAATACTGGTATGAACTTAGCTAATATTATTTATATTTTTATTTTTAAAGAGAATAAAACCCAACAAAATAAAACTGAATGAAGCCAATCAAAACAAAACATTCAAAGTGCTACAGAACTTCAAAACAGGATAATAGGAAATCCACAATGGTTACTATAAAATAGCTTGTTTAGCAAATGTCAGAAAAGGGAGGATTTCTCCCGATATTCTTCCAAAGGGGAACAGGCTAAAAGAACGACTTAGGAAAGTTACCATAAAACACATATAGCACTATTGAATTGGCTCAAAAATGAGGCAGGGCTGAAAATAGCTGATAGAGTGTGAAAAGTGTCATATTTGAGAACAATGCTTTCACTTTTACCAAGAAGCTTAGCTTTGGAGAATCTCATTTGCACAGTAATTCATCAACATGTTCAGTCCTGTTCTCCTCCTCCTCCAAGCCACTCTCAGCTCTACCCTTGGGAAAAAGAGTAGACACTAACTCCTTTGCATAGGAACTCCCTCCATGCTGTATGTACGTGGGTCTCAACCCCTGCTACCCTTCATTCCTGATTCCTTCATGTTCTAGACATAGATGTCGGTGTTGTAAAATATGTTTGTTTTGTCCTTGCAGGCTCAGTGCCTTGCTCTTCAAATTGGACTCTCTAAATTGGCTCTTTTTAATAATAACAACCCAGGTGCAACTCAGCTGCAATCACTGGGGTTTGTGCCATTCCCCAGATCGAGCGATTATAAATACACAAAGTCATTATCATGTGTGCTTCACGATTTTGGTGAGAGGAAGTCAAGTGCTAAGCTTGGGACTGCAGGTGGTGTTCTCTATGCACTTAGGAAAAGTCCTTGCACCCATGGTGAGAACCTTAGATCACAAGATAAAATTCACTCACTAGACACCCTGTCATGACTCTAATTTCTACTTAACAAGAGTTTTGAATCAAAGGAGAACACTTTAAATCAAAGGCATGCATGAGGCAGATGCTCTTCCAACAGTGTCATCAAACTGAGGTTTATGAAGTCCATGGTCCTCCTCTGCTAGCTAGGTCTGTGGAAGAGCAGGACCAACCTTTTACGCAAGCGAGTCCCCTGCAACAGCCCTCTGGATGTGGGGTGCTGGAGAGGTAACACAGCAAAGCTACTGGGATGAAGCCAGGAGGACCCTAAGGAGCATGAGCACAAATGAAATGATTTGATCTCTGCCTCCTATCCCGGCTGATTGAATTAGACTTTAAAAAGTCATCTTCATTCAGATTTAGTTCCTGAGCTGATCTGGCTCTTTGCAAGAAAAGCCAAAAAAGCTTTCACCACACATGGATTTTCAGACCCAGAGAGGGTGAGCCACATCAAAGAAGAGTAAGGAGGTGAACTTCAGACCAGTTTGAAATTAAAATAGTTGTTCAATTTTAATTAGAAATTAAAGTAAACATATTTCAGGAGTACACAGATTTGAACATTGCCATAATAGTTTATTTTTCAGGGAAATATTTTTTTTGCTCTCACCACTACCTGAGATGCATTTGTCTCCTGGGGTTCCGTCTCCATACCACACTTAACAGCTCTTTTCTCAGATGAAAAATTTCCCCTGTTAATCTTGTTAGCCAAATATAACTTAAGAGAAACTGGCTCAATATAAATAAACCAAAAGAAAAATATCAAGATTTTAAATCCCAAGTTTTAAAAATGAATAATTTCCATTTTCTTGCATAACCTTACATAATATTGCCCTAAATGAATTGGGCCTGAAGTAAAAAGACAGTGGCTCTGGTCTCACCTCTAAACACGGTGTCCACCTCAGTTGTTTCACCAGTTCATTCACTGAAGAACAATGACGTGTCTAGTGTCAACTCTGTGCTGTGGCCTGTTTCAGACTCTAGACGTACGAAGTAGTCAAACCAACACGTGACATCACTCATCTTTGTAGCTGGAAGAGTAGGACAATAAAAAGTCATCTGAAATATTTCCAGTTTCACATAGTGCTTAGTTATAGCTTTTAAAACTAGTTGTGCAAGGGAAGTAGAAGTACAGAATTTGCTATGGAATAGCAGGGATTCCACTTAATGGAAAGAGATTAGGAAACCCTTTGAGTAGACAGCATTTAAGTTGTGCTTGAATATGAGGAGTAGTTCAATCCTTCTGTAAATCTCAACCTATGCATCTGAAAAGTTAAGGTAATGACAGTGTGTGTCCCACAAGGTGGTTTAAACTACTAAAATCTCACATGGAGGTGCTTAACAATTGCATGATGACATTTTTTAAATATTCACCAAATGATGTCTACTCATGTCATTATGTTAGCTGTTACATTGAGGACAACTTTGGTTGTATTTAAGTAGTAATACAAATTTCAAGTGTTCTTGAGGTTGGATGAGATCACATGGCATCACTATTAAAAATGTATAGTTAATTGAGAAATCATATAAAAATCTAATGTCATATAATGGCCTATCAGCTTAAGAGCATCTGTGATCAAATTAGACTGAAAAGAAAGTCTGTATGTTTATGATACTTTTAATCTGAATACCTTTATGTGCTTGAGCCATATTTGAAATGGATGAAAGCTTTTATTCTCTACTGGGGTTTGATGAAAACAAGTTTTGTTACTATACTACAAAGCTGAGTCAGAGATACAGGTTGGATAGAGTCTTGTATCTTTTATAGAACATGATTTCCACCACCTGAGAGCCCCATTAGAAGCAAGATATTGTAAAACATGCGTTCATTTGGGTTATAGATCTCAGGGTAGCAACCATTTGCTTTCCATTCACTGGTGGTGTAATTTTCAAGAGGATTCTTAACATCCTGAACCTAAGTTTTCCTGTAAGTTAAAGGAAGATAATGGTTCCTAATTGCAGACTGCTTGAGATGTTTAAGTGATTTAATGCATAACAGTCAAGTCATACAATATTGGCAATAGACTAAAAAGGAATGAATAGAGTCCTCTATTATAGAATTTAATCTACCAGGGAAAACAGATCCAAACAAATATTTTTAGAAGTAGGCCAAATGTTATAAAAATAATATTAAAAAGGATGAAATAGTAATGAATAGTGTCACTATGCATGCCCAGGGCTGTTTTTTGTTTGTTTGTTTTTTATAGTAGTGCCTGTTTTAGGAACAAATTTGACTAGCACAGATACCCTCCTTCCTTAAATCACTTAGTATGGGGTTTAGCAGAAAAATGTCATGCTTTAAAAATTGACCCAATAAAGGTGATTGATTACTGCAATTTCATAGTTTAAGCAAGCGAGGCACTCCGGTTAATGCTATACAAAAAGAAAAAGATAAGTATGACATAGTGTTTCTCCATGCATCAATGAGCCTAAAATCTATTGAGGGTGCAAAAGAAGGCAGTTCTCCTAGATCTGGAAAGATCATCCATTTATAGTTTTTGAGAAAGAACAAAGAGGAAGCGATGCAAAGGAGAAAGAGAACACCTGTCTCACAGCGAATCAGCCCGGCAGCTCTGTCAGCCTCTGAGGTGTATTTGCACATCTGCTTCCTGTCTTCCGGGGAAACTGATGCGAGTAAGTGAGCTCTACCCAGAGGAGATGGAAGAGGAAGACATCCCTGCTGGTCCTCCTCCTTTTGGAATTCCAGATTTCAGCAGTTCAAACCCATGAAAACAATTTACAGAGAGACTTCAATTGAATTGATAAACAGAACGATGTTGTAAAAACAACGGTAGTGATAATAACTGGAAGGATCTTAAACTGAGCACCTTGGGCAAACTGAAATCAAACTCAAAACCTAGAAAATATGAAGTTACGTTTTACCAGTCAGAAGCTACCAACTGACCTAAAGCAGAGCTTTACCAATCAAGAAACTGCCAGTTCACTTAGTTAAGAGACTTTCTACTTCAACTAGTAGAATATTTTCTTTGTCTTACCTTCCAGATCACCTTATAAAAGGTTTCTTTTTCATGGGTTTCTTTGGATCTGCTGATACCTGACTCATGTATAAATGGCTCTTTGCTTAAAAAAAAAATACTAAGCATATCTTTTTATGGAGTGAACTTTTATAATTGCCAGTAAGACTTAAGAGAGATTTTTTACTTTCAGTTACTTCTCTACTATTTTCCCCTTGGATTTCTACTCATTTTAAGAATAAAAAATACTCAAATCAAAAGCAGGATTCCTGGTCAATTCTGTGTAAAATAGATACAAAAATTTTGCTTATGTTACTTTGGAAGATAAATGCAAAGAGAAAGAGCACAAGAAACCACAGATCTCCTGGACATGGTCTTTTTGTTATGCATAGTAGGTGCTTAAAACTCACTACTGCATATTTGTCCTTATTTCATGAGATTTCCTATCACAGGGTGTGTTTACAAATTCTCTGGCAGCCCATATATGATCCTACCACTGCAACTGTGGAAACCAGAGAAATAGCAGCTAGGGATGGGAATTTTTCCTTCCTTAAAAGCTTGTGGTTTTCACACATGTAAATTGCATTTCTTTTCAGCAGACTTACTAGTGTCTGTCACTCAAATGACATCCTTGTTTCTTTCGAATATAGGAGCTTCATGGCTTACTGTGAGCAGTTGGCACTTTGCCACATATAATGCAAAAGAAAAAAGTTGGCAAAAAGCAACCTGGTGGGGAGGGGACAATTAGCATGCATGAAGAAAATGCTTCATTACCATTTTAATCCTTATAGTAGAAAGCTATGTAAAAAGACGAATGCATTATCTCCGCCATTTTAATGAAACAGGAATTGGGCAGATACTTGAAACAGGAGTCCTGAGATTCTTCTGAATAATGATTCCATTAAAACAGTGCATGTCTTTTGTTATTTAAGGATGAGATTTGGGAGGAGCTGAGTGACTTCATCCAGTTCACATGTTGTCAGGGGTAGAGAAGTCAGTTATTCTGATGACCAGCAGTGTGCCTTGTTTTTGTGAGCATGCTGAGTGCAGTTACTGAATTGTCACCAGTTACATCAGTGCATAAGAAAAGCCACAAAAATGTGCTCTGTGGTAATAATAACAATGCTTTTTTAAAATTCAAGACAAGTTAGAAGCTTCCAAAAATTGCTTGTGAATCTTAAGAATGCATCAGAATATAAAATGCATAAATATCTTAAAGAACATAAGGCAGGGGAATAGCATGAGCAGTACCTGGCAGTCCACTTCCTGTCCGTGGGGCAGAGGGAAGGGGCCTCCCTGTGTTTTCATCTTTCTTCCTTCCACCTCCATTGTCTGATGAATGCTGTCAACCCAGCACGACTCTGGCTGTCACAAGTATGAAAGTCAGATGCATTTTGACAATTATGGGTGTTTATTCCAGAAACTTAAAGATGCGGAGAGAATCCTGAAGACAGTCCTGAAATAAATATTTAGGCTTTTCAAGGATGGATGCAAAAGCTATATAAATGACAACAATAATATCACAAGAATCATCCACCCTGCAGAGCATGGATATTTCTAAGGAGCTATGTTCTGTCATTTGGCACAACCTGTGAGATGTGTTAGCAGCCCATACTTTTATCCACATCAAAAGTACATATACTTACTAGCTACAGTAATAGGGTAATAACTCGAAGAAAAGAAAGTTTTCCATTGCTAGCTGCTTCTTTTTAGGAGGATTTTCCCCACTAAACATACGTATTGCATAGTCTGAGAAACAAGCTGCGTGTGGAGTATAGGATGTCTTTGAATTGGAGGCAGTGCAGTGAGTCCATCACGTGCCAGGCACCATGGACAAGTCAACCTGAGTTCTGCTCTCAGCTGCAATGATCAGTATGATGCACTTACTCTTTGTTTTGTAGACAATTTAGTTGGCACTTAACATCTATTCCCATCTCCTTCTAAAATGGCTTTCTTTATGATGAGGCTAGAAGACTGAAAACTATATTGCTCAGATTTCCCAGGATTCTGGAGGCAAACTGTGTTTGGCAATTAGATGCACTCACTAAAGTATTGAAATTGGAAGGAAGATCATGTAGAGCATATTCTTACTGCACTTACTATTCCCCAGGAGCCAAAAACTACTGGGCAAATATTGGGGACCTGACCCAGATCCCAAATGAGTATACAGCGAAGGCTTAAGATAAATGAGATACGTGGTATGATTTTAGGGCTCTCAGAGGACCAAAACCCTCTACAGAGTTCGGGGGCTCTGGCAGCTAAGACAGTGAATGCCTCTGGGCAGCTTGTATTTATTATTTTTTTCAAACAACATAGGAAACTGAACAGATCTTGGAAATGGCTAAGAACTTTGCAAGTAACAAAGGAGAAGTATCTTAGAAGAAGATCTCCATGTTGCTTTTCACTACAGGAGTGAAATGCCTGTGGCCACAGTCTTTATTTAGCTAACTGGAGTTGGAGCCAGGTGTCCTCAGCCATTATCTTGTCTTGCCCCAGCCATGCAGCAGCCCTGCATATGTGTTAACTTCCAACAGGGAAATAAAGGCTTTTTCTATAATATCTAGATGTTTAAGTATGAAGACTGAGTTATGATGGTATGCAGAGCTTCCTGACTTTATCTTCTCGATCTGTATTATGCAGCTCCAGCTATGGATCTGTGTTCTCACATTCAATAGAGACCTCCTACTTCTGCCTTTTCACTGGGGGATCACTGTTGCCTGTTACATTCCTTAGGAATTGTTCTTAGAGACCCAGCCTAAAGGCCATTCCTTCCACACTAGTGATTGTAGGTATCTAAATCTATATTAAATTTATTTCTGATTAATCTTCTTGCAGTGGTCTCTGCTTCCTGGACTAAAACATGACAGATCAAACCCCCTGAGCCCTTTACTTCTCCAGTAGAAAATTGAAGCAAATTGTGTATTAAGGCAGAGGATTAAGTCAGATGGCTTATACCAAGTGTTTGATTCAATGCACAATACAGTGGGTACCCAATATACATTACATAGTTTTGTTTTAAATATCAATTTATTGCAGCTGTCTACACCAACATAGCCACTCTAACCCTTGGACACTTGTTCAGTAATGGCAGTAATGCTAAACTTAATTTGGAAAGAAAATGCTTCCATAGGGAATGCTTACATAACAAACTACAACTTAATTCAGTTGGCAAACTGACAACCTAGCATAAGAGTATGGTTTTGTAACAAAAAGCTGAATATAAGTCAATCACAGCAGCAGCCACAGTTAAGTCACTTGCAGGTGGCCAATAAAAGATCAGAACATGTTCAAAGGAGGTAAATGGCCATCTGTGACCAATCAAATTGGTTCTACACCTGACTTTATCTTCTGTCCATAAATGTTGTCTGCCCACATAGTGAAACAGAGCTTTTTGAAACTCTCCTGGTTTCAAAGGCTGCCCTATTTCACAATGGTTCTTTGCTCAGTATAACCCTGCTAAATTTAATTTCGCCAAAGTTTTAAATTTAATGATAAAAACTATTGAAATAAGAGAAAACACTTCTATGATCTGATTGTAATCACAGCAAACTATACAACAAGCATATTTCATGAAGAGAGTTTTGAGTCATGTAAGTATTGGCAGAAAGAACCTCTAAGAAAGATGACAAATATCTGATAAGCAGAGAAAATGCTGGAAAGTTGATACAAGAATGGAGAACAATGGAAAATAGTGGCATAGAGGGATCTTTTAAGACAACTAAACTGAAACAATTAGCTGTGGAAATTTAGTAAGAATGAGCTGATACAGGTGTTTTACAACCCAGAATGTGAAATTTTTGCCACTTTGATAGCCAAGTGTTTTAAAGTAAAGCCTTTCTTCTGCCTCTGATACCTGAAATCCCTGCTGCTTGGTTCACTGTCCCTTGCTCTAAAATCATTTTATTGGTCACTGACTCAAGGAAATACGCTCTAGGGATTAATTTTCAAAGTCATCAGAAATAAGGATCATGATAGTATTTATAGCACACTTGTTAATCATTTTCACTACCCTTTGGATACTCTTTAAATTAGCCAACCGCTCCCTTACCTTGGTCAGGTTCAGTCAATCAATTCTGCCTATAAGTGTAAGTAGTATTCTCTTATCCAAATTGGAGGTCACAGAAGAGGAGATAAAATTAGAAGAGGCTCTACAAAGAACTTTAATGGAAACTATTGATCTGCTCATTATTTAGCCTTCAGTTTTTAGACATCATTAGCAGGAAAGAACTTAACTGAAAAGTCTCATTAATACTGGGAAGGTGTGCTGACATGAGAAATGTGTGAAGGTAAAATTAGACAGCAGAACTTTTTAGACACATATGAAGTACGTTCCCTGCTCCTGAAAGAACAGAGGAAAGAAAAGCAACTCTCTTAACTTCTGTTTCCCCAGCAGAGCTGTAAGTATGAGGAACACAGTTGTGCAGTGGAACCCATCTCTTCCAGTACACCATGCACTCTTTGAAACCTTATATATTACAAAACTAATGCACAGAATTTGTGGCTCAATGAGATGGACAGCCCATATTTTCTGATGCCCTACTCCTTTGAATTTTCTACCATTTTGTTCTTCTTCCCTCATATGTTATTACTTCTAATTTATATCATTTATGCCCTAAAGCAATTTCATTTTTTTTAGTTCCCTGATAAGGCTGAGCACACATTCTAAATTAATCATTTCATTGCAACATTACTCTTATATCTTGGGTAAGTCTAGTGTCAAATACATTTGCAAATCTTAACATGAATGTCATTTTCAACGTTTTACTTCTTTGTGCATGGAATAGATCTAGTTTCAGAGAAGCTCATAAATCTTCATGTGAATGTGACAGTACTCAGAAACTGACTTCCAGAAAATATAATCTGCAAAATTCTATTGATCTAAGATAACAAGTATGGTTTAAAAGAAATAAGAAATATTTATCATGAGATAAATATGAGTGATTCTGGTCTGAAAACATGGGTCCATTACTTGGAACTATGTCTTCTGCCATGAAAAGGTGAGATGAACTTTTATAGCCAAAGAGCAAAGAGGAACGTAAATCAGAACACGTAACAAATACACTGGTAGTGACATTAGGTTGGTAGTTGATAGCAAAATGGACAAGTCATTCTTACAAGTTTTAGATGTCATCTTACAGTGCTCTTAGCCTTTGGGTTTGTGCAGGCTAGAAATCTGCTAAGCTTAGTGATATATTCCGAGATGTTTATCTAGTAGTCAGGAGACTATAAAGATAGCTATAGAGGTTGAAGGTATTCAAAGGGCCTGAGATAGCCCCAAACAATTTTATCTGTAGCCTTACAACTTTCAGTCTCTGCTTGCTCTACCCAGCCAAGGTCAAAGAATCTGTAGGACCTTTGATAGAGATGCAGATTTTTTCAGAGAGCTTTTGTTTCTCAGTTCAACAAAAAGACCTCAACTTTTCTCCCTTTGTGGAATATGTTTGAGGTTCTGAGAAGAAAAGCTATTCTCATAAAACAAAGAGAAAAACCTTGAGAGAGTCAGGGTTCTTGCTTTGAGAGACTTGGATTAGAATTTCAATGGGATAGAAGAATGTATAATTTGCATCTACACAAGTCATATCAAATTTATTAGAAAAAGTAATCAAGAAATTGTGGCTGTTCTCCTGATTTGTAATATATTCTATAATAGACATCTGTTCAAATCATTTCACTTCTCAGGGCTTTATTGCTCTTTACTGTTTAAAAATAAAGATGGTTCTGTGGTTGGCAAACTGGTTTCCACCAAGCTGCAGACTTCCTTTTGCAGGTGTGTAAACACAAGAAGGGAAGCCATGAAGGCTTCAAAAAAAGTCAAACTGTGGTATCTTCTATGAATTCACTTATTATTTTATTCAAAAACACTGTAAAAGCTTCAGAAGAAAAGGAAGTGCTGGTCATTTGAGGATATTTCCAGCTCTGTGATGATTATAAAATGATGGAGTTGTCCTTTTTGGTAGCTGGATTGAGACATGTCAGAGAAATATGCCTCATCAGTGGAAATAGAGTAGCCTGGCTGATGGGAGCTAGAGAAGATACATAGCTTTTCCTTTGAGAAATTCTTTTAGCAAAGCCTTCCACTGTGCCCAAGGTATATTGAGCTCACCCTGTGTGGTTTTAAATTCTGTTAGAATCAGCAGACAGCAGACCTTGGCTGGGTCCTTATCACTCAGCTACACTAAGTGAACACGTATTTGCTGATGTCTTAGCAGGAATTCTTTCAGTGTCCTGGGAATAAAGACGAACTCACACACACTGGGCCTTGGAGTTTACAGTGTTACAAGAGAGGCCAAAGTCAACAAATTCACATCTAAGTTACTCATTGCCTTTTTAGGCTGTTTATTTCAAAATCATGTTAGCTTTACAGAAAAAATGCAGAGATTGTACAGAAAGTTCTCATGTATGTATACCCAGCTTCCCCCAACATTTACCACTTCTATAGCTATAGTACATTTGTCAAAAACTTAGATATTAACATCAGTAAACACTATTAAATGACTTTAGGGACTTTAGTTGAGTTTATCCAGTTATCCGTGTTCCAAACTCCCATCTAGGATGTCACCCTACATGCCTGCTTAGTCTCCTTTCACTTGTGATGGTTTCTTAGCTTTCCATAATGCCAACATATTTTTGCAAAGCACTGATAAGGGATTTTATAGAATGTCGTACAATTTTGCTTTTTCTGATGTTTTTCTCACGCTTAGATTTGTGTTATAGGAAGAATATTACTTACATGCTATTTCAACACAGCCTACTGGGGCTCATGATGGCAGCATGACCCCCCTAGAGATGATTACCTTCAGCTGGTCTTTTTGGTGTCTCATATTACGAACACTAACAAGGAGTGACCAAGTCACCTTTCAGAGGGAGGAGTGCTTACATTTAACATTTGGAATTCTTCTCTAAGGAAGTATTACCTCTTCATCCCATTTATAATAAATGTCATACAAATTATGATAAGAATTATGTGGGGATATAAAAGGTTGATGTGTGAAGAATAGCAGCAGAACTCTGTTGAGATACCTCTGTAAACAAGACATCAGCCTTCAGGTCTCCTAAACAATGGCTCTAAATTCAAGGGAGAAACACAAGAAAATCACAGGAGAAAAGTATATTCTGACTTATTTTCTTTCTTCCCTCTCATGCCCATAGGAAAGACTAGTTACAGATATTTGGGATTTTTGTTGCTAGGACAGAAAAATAGGAGAAAAATGCAACTCCTCCATCCCAATATAATAAAAAGGCAACATTCTGCCTTGGACCTGAGTAAGATTCACACACTGAAATGGTTATTTTTGGGATACGAAACATCTTGAAGAAATTCTTGAGCCGATAGCTAACCTGAGCAAAAGAAAAGAAAAGAAAAGAGAAGAAAACAAAACAAAAGGGTCACAAGTTAATTTTGGCATCTGGGATGTTACTAGAAAGATTAAATCCCTGGCATTCTTTTTTGCATTTATTAAACCTAGTCAATGTACAAGAGATAGAAATTGTACAGTGTAGTGGCATATACAGCAAGCATCTCAAACTGATACAGTTAGGGAGCATAAAAGAAGAAGACAACTGAGGAGAGAATATAGGGGCACAGGGTAGGCTTGATACTGGAGAGACATCTGAAAGGATCACAAGGGGATCACATCCCCGTTTAAGCACATGCAACCTCAATTCATTGGACCAATGAGAAATTGGCAAACACACAAAGTTGGGATGCGTGCTTGCAAGCATTCTCCATGATGAAATACAAAATGTCAGAAAGCAAATATCTTTTTAAAAAACCATTTTGAAGAAATAAGATTACAGTATTGTGAGATCAGAGAGACAGCTGAGGGATTAGGTAACTGATACTCTACTTGCGGCAGAAAGGTAGACAAAATAAGTAGATAAAAGAGCTTTCTAAGTTTTCCTGCCTTTATTTTGTGTACCTTAAAATTCTTTCTGCAGTTCTCAATTGTGTGCCCTAATTCAGAGTCTTTTTTCCTACTTATCTTGTGAACCTCAGGACACTAAGGAAATTTGATGTTCAGACATTTTATTTTTAGGAGATCACATTATGTAATATCTTAGGTTGGTGTCATTCATTCCAAAAACTGCTGTTTTGAACCAGAACTGAGAAAAATGTACCCAGTAGAAATCAACCTTTTACATCCAAACTCTTTAGAACGCCTTATAAAAACCCAGCTATCTCTCTAAAAGTGTTTTTCTTCTTTTGTCTAATAACAAACACACACGTGACTCGAGTATCATTTTCAAAGTCTAATACCTGCACCTCTATTTCTGGAAGTATTTCTCAATTAATTAACATTCTTGAGATCACATTTAAGTGCAATATTGAAAAGCAGAACTTTTATTTATTTGATCTCCCTGCTGTGTAAAGAACACTAAACTCCTGACCACTTCATCTTTTGAAATATGACCTCCTGTTCTCCCATCAAGGCTATCCATGCAAAGAAGATGTGGAGAAGACAAAGGAGAAAAATTACAAAGGGAAAGAAGAAAGAAAGCGATTGTGTATGGGCTTAGGCTCAAAGATCAATATATTTCTGCCATCTTCCTGTGGTCACGTCTGCTCTTCCTGTCTAAAAAGAAGAAATTTAGTGAGGTGTCACCAACAAGATCAATGTCAGTTTAAAATTTTTGCATGGAAAACAATGGCGAGCTTCTGATTAACCATTGCCATAAATTCAAAACATCCTGTAGCTTTAATCACTAACTTGTTTTTATAGGACATTTATTTGAGATCCTTTTCACCAGCTCCATCAACTGTTTTGCCCAGTGTATCTTTCGGATGCGGTAGCCTGATGGCACAGCAGGATTGTGGAGCAGTGAAGGGGTAGCAATCCTAGAAGGCTGCAGAAATGCCCATGGACAAGCCTGCCTAGTCATTAGCTTTATTGCTAACAAAGAGGAAAACCGTGCATGTAATTATATGGGTTGTGGAGCCAGCGACCAGAGTTGGCACAAGGGAACTGTTTCCCTGCCACCATTACTTCATCGGGATCAGAAGTTGCCTGTACAGTGTTAAATGAGCATGGAGTTGGGAACAAAACAAATGCACATTCTCTCTTCACTGTAGATTATTTTTCCACCCCAAGCCATCTTTTGTCTAGTTCTTGCTGGCTGAATTAATGTTTAGAAGTTAATGAACCCAGTTAGTCTGTGACTTTATGATTCTTATGACAATTCACATGTTAATACAATATTGCTAGCAACTCTACAATGTCAGTGAGAATATGAGATGACGAGTGAGTTTCAGAGACATTTCAGTTGTTCAAAGTTATGAGACCAATGTGTGTGTGTTTGCGCATGCATGTGCGTGCACCATGTGTAAGGGGAGTGGATTCAGAACCTAAGTCTTTTTGCTGGACTAGTGGGTTCTCCATGAGTCTCTTGTACATGATTACAGTCGAAGACAAAAATCATGAGGTTCACTGAGAGCTATATATGACATCCCTAAATCTCATAATCAAATACAAGGGATCAGCTAGACCTAATATTTGGACCTACTTTTGGAATTTTTAACTTTGATTTTGTAAGATTCCTTTGTAAGATGGCATCTTCTTAGTCATCTTATACCCCCTATGTACTTAAATGTGATGATGTTTATAGTTTGCTAGCACGATTTCTGACTCAGAGATCATATGGTCCCTTCTCCATATATGTTCTCTCTTTCTCCTGACATAGTTGGACTTGCACATTAGAATCCAAAGGAACCTCACTGACAACTGTTGTGAGGCATTTAGGTTTCTCCCTTTAATGTGTAGGCTGTTATAACTATTCTACTTTTCCCCCAAAGGATTAGTTTTAAAATCAGAGGCAACATTCTATACAAAAATACTTAACATTATTGGTCAGTTGAGACTTTTCAAGGTTCTACAGCATTTTCATGAAGTGTTTTTGCTTTGAGCTTCAGAGATTTCTTTCCTCTAAGACATCAGACTTTGTCTTTATCTTTGATGTTGTGTGGCAAATCATAATATTGATTGGCCATAAACATCCTTTTCAGTATGTCCATTGCTCAGAGATTTATAAGATGAGACAGTCCCTGCGAGTTTTGTCAATCTGGCATATTGGGGAGATGAAATATTACCATGCAGAATGAAGATAAATCACTGTTCCAAATGGCCCTGTGGTCAGAGGCTTCCCAGTAACCCGGCTTAGCTCCAGACACAGCTGCAGGAAATAATAGAGCATGGTGATCATCATGCTTTTGGTCCATTATTACCAGAATCCTGATATACATAAAATGTAGGTCACCGTATTTTGTTTAATACCATATTTATCTTCAGAACATGAAGCATGAGAATGTTGTTCTAGCACCAAAGAACAGAAGTGATAAATGAATAGTCTCTTAAATGATATTTAAATCACTATATCCAATTGCAACCTTTTCATTGAAATATAAATTCTACAAAAGAGACAACCACAAATATTTTGTTTTCTGTAATATGCCAGGGCTTGGCACAGAGCCTGCCTCCTATTGGATGTCAATTGGATACACACAGAGGATTGATTAATTAGTGAACTGATTGAGATCTATGTGTATTTATGGCTGTTTTGCTTTACTAAACAAGCACACAGCATGAGGAAGGTCTCCACTGCACTCATCTCAACTTACCTTCTACCTTCTACCCTGAGAGGTGTTTATTTAGGGGATGTGTGGATGTAGGAGGGAGTGTTCTATGTGGTGGCAGTGTTATCAGTATTCTCTTCTGGGTCTTTAGCTTTGCAACAGCAGAACAAAAGATCCATAATTGGGTAATGTTTTCATGGATTCAACCATCAAGAATAACTAATCAATTAAATAAGTCAGAAAATATTATACAAAATACAAGAAAAAGAGGAAATATAGAGGAAAAAGTATACAAGAAATAGAGAAAAGATAGGAAAGTTAATGGAATGTTCTAGGCATAGCCTAATTGGAAAGGTAGACAGAAGGTAATTCTGGCAAACGTGGAGGACACAAAGGAATGAAGAAAATTGACAAAGCCAAAGAAGCTAATGAAGAGTTTTGCTTTTTAAATGTCAGAGCAGAAAGAAAAATTTAGTTAAGTTACAGGTTTCAATGGTAAGAATTTAAAGGCACAGCATGTAGACGATTATCAGAGGCATAGTGATGTGTTTGGATGTAATTATGTGAGGAATATGGCAGCTTTCACTGTGAGAAGCTGTGGTAAGGAATACAGGGAAGAGTATTCTAAGCTACTTAAGTAAATTCAGATGGTTGGAGATGCTCCAGTGGCTGCTGGGCTTGGAATTCATTGTTTGCATCTTGGAGACCAGCTAATCACATTGGATCTTTAGTTAAAAATGATGTCTCAAATGCTGTCACAGAGGTGACATAAAATTTATCGCAAATTCCCTTCAACTGTTTGAAATTTCTGAGAAAAATCAGGAAGCAGCTGTATTTTATGTGTGCTTTCCTTTGTGTATCTTGCTCGTTCTCATAAGGATGAATTTTTAAACTTTATCTGCTACCCAAATACACTTCCTACAACTTGTGAAAATAAGAATTCTAAAAGTGAATCATGTGGCCACACAATGCCTTGCGTCCCTCAGAATGATTAATTTGTTGACCTAAAACCATACTCTTCCTAAATCTTAAAAAATCTTTTAGGGGTGTATATATACTATCACCTGAACGACAGCAACAATAATAATATAATGATCAACCACAGTGAATTGAGGGATATTTAATTCTTGTGAAAAGTAATTAAATATGTTCAGTGGGTTTTAATGATGACAGTTAACATCTATAGCAGCGTTAGCCCTATCTTAGCTACGTGAAACATGTGCTAGGGGTTTGTACAAATGTCAGAGGAATGGAAATTAGCAAGCCAGCAAATGTATTTTAATCTGCATTGACTACAGGCATGAGTTCCTTCGAATGTCCTCAATGGACATTTCTGATAGAGCGCTAATTTATATATAATATTACTATTTAATATTCAAATGTGTATTAATATTTCTGATGATTTAGTGAGAAAATCTTATATTTAGAGACATTGGTCACTTGGTTAATGTTCAAGTTAGGAGTTAATATTGATCTCAATTCAGAGCCCTGGATTTAGCTCTGTGGTGTAAGCACCTGCCTGGTAAGCATGAGGTTGTGAATTCAATCCCTGGTAACAAAAATAAATAAATAAATAAATAAATAAATAAATAAATATTGATCTCAACTCAAGCCTAACAACTGCATTTATTACCCATAAAAAATTCAAACTATGGCATTTGACAGCCCCTGACATATAATTCTGGCCAAATTTGGAGTTGAAATTGATTGTTTTATAAGGAAAATTTGCATCTTCGGTAAACTGTTTCAGAGTTTCAACTCTCTTAAACAGCATTGTCATAAATCAAATGCCTTTTTAAAAATCAAAGGAAAGAAAATTATGGAATATATTTTTAACTATGGTACAGTAAGATCCCATCATTCTTGAAATTTTATTTCAAGTGTAGAACTATCATAACAGTGCCATAAGGAATATAATTAGGTTTAAATTGTCAGTTTACTCATGTGAAACAATGAGATAGGAATATCTTTCTCCTAAAAGACTTGACTGTATTGATGAGCTTTCTGAAAACAACTTTCAAAATGGAAATTTGTCACTATCTCCCACAATCTGTTATGGCACATATGTCTTTATATATTGTCAGGAATATGTAAGTTGATATCAGGACTTTGCCAGTGACCACACACATCTGAGAACATTTTCCAATGTTCATCTGAGAGATACAATATGAATCAAAATTATATGTGAGTGAACTGTCCATTCACCTCTCCACGTGCTCTAAAGTAGCAAGACAGATCAGTGAAGACACAAGCACATGTATTTTAATAGATTCATGGATAGCGTTTTCTGAATCGTCTTCTGATGTGGTGATACCAGCAGACTACACTGGGACTCACAATAAGAGACCAATTTGTGAAATTCATTTGCGCTCAGCAAATGAGAGACAATAAGAGACCAATTTGTGAAATTCATATCAACTTACTGTGTGCTAATCATTTGACTGAGAATGAGGATAGGGCAATGAACAAATCAGAGATGACCTCTGCCCTTGTGAACCATGGAGATGTGTGCCAGAAATCGTAACTCAGAAGGGTAAAAGGTGACTGTGCTAGGGTGAGGGACAGGCCACTGCTGAGCCTTGCACTCCCAATCCCTGGGATCAGGGAGCATTAAAGCTGCATAGGATAGGAGGCAGGCAGGGTGCTCTGGGAGCCAGAGGAGATGCAAGGAGCCCAGTTTGGGGGCTTATAAAAGACTTAGAGAAGGGAAGATCCCAGTTGAAGATCTACTGGATGAATAATAGTTAAGGAAAGAACACTATTGTAAACCTTTAAATCATCTTCGGTCTTAAGAGTACTGTAATTCTAGGACAGTTCCCATCTAAGATGCTGTTCTTTATGTTACAGTGCTAATAATTTAAATATAGAATAGTTTATGTCTGGCGTTACTATAGCTGGCCTTCTCTTGAACATTGTTCTTTTTTTTCATTTGTGCGTGTGGTTAAACTATGCATTGGTTTACGAAAGTTCAGATCAAGAAGTTAGGTCATTATGAATTTATTTTATGTGAATAATTTTCTGGTGACTAATGTAGAACAGAGTCATTGTAGAAAAGTTGAAGGCAGAAATATCTACAAAAGAGTCATAAAAGAAAAAATTATTCAGAAATAACTTCACAATACTCTCCACACCAGGGTGTATTTTTAGATAGAAAAACATACTATATTCACTTAACAACCCTATATTTTAACTAGATATTTACTTAAGAGTATGTCATAAATATTTTCCTGTATTCTTAAAAACTATTTTGCAACATTTTAATTGTCATATATTGGCTTATTATCTAACGCACTATAACATATTTATCTAATATTTTTCCTAGATATCTATGCTCCTTTCAAATTGAGTCTTTATAGACAATTGAAACATTTCTTAAGAAACATTTTATTGGTATATATACCCACTTTTTTCTTTTTCCTTTTTGCCTTCATATGATGCAGCTTTTGTTTTTTCAAAGGTTGCATCTTTGGCAATAGTTGACATAAAAAATTGCCTTGTAAATTGAGTTGAGATTAAAATATTAACATCTGACAGTTGGGTCAGATTTTTAATAATTTCTAAAACCTCTTTATTTAAGTAATTATCCTTTTCTTCATAGTTCAATCTATGCAAATTTTTCAACTATTTCATTTTGATTATTCTTTATACACAGTTGAAAATCATTTCACTACTGTGTTTAACTCACAAGAATCTTGCTTTGTCTCCATACCTTTGGTTATGTTCTTGGGAAAGTACTTCATCAGGCCACATACTCACACAAACACATGTGTAGAATTTTTTCTTTTGGTCACCTATATTCTTACTTTGTTTCAACTTACTTTAGTTTTTCAAATATTCATATGCATTTCTGAAATAAAACAGCTTATAAATAAAGCCCCAACTTCCTGTGTTAAGGGTACATTGAGAGGATAAAATAAGAAGCAGAGATAAATTTAGTGATGAGTGACTGGGAAGTCAGTGTCTCGTGATGGACCAAGAGTGCGACTCTCCAAGACGGCCACTATTTATTGGGTGTACACAGTGACAGGTGGATCTAGCAAAAGATTCAAAACTGGGGAAGACGCAGAGGCCTGTGAGTCAGCGGCGAGTATAATCTAGCAGGAGCTTGCTCTCGAGTGTTTTTTAAACTCACTGGTCTTATTTTAGTGTTAATGGATGGGAGAGGATGGCCCATCCCTAAAGAGTTCATGGGAAATCTCCAATGGATGATATCAATAATCCCAAGCCTCCTTTTTATCTCCTAGGGAAGTATGTAAAATTAGCTGTTGTGAATTTGTGGTTCCCAGCAAACAGGTAGTGTATCTCTTAAAATAGAAAAATATCTGAAATAAATTAACTATGTAGTATATTCGAAGATGATAAGTTTTATGGGTGAAGAGAACAGAATAATGGGGTATCAGGCTTCTTGGGGTCAGGAACAAAAGTGGTCAGAATGAGCTTCATGGAGAAGGTGACACCTGAGAAAAATCTTGCAAGCGCTGAGGGAACTAGTCATAAGAATGTATTAATGATTTCATAAGGACCTCATATAGAAACACTCATATAAATGTCTTAAGACAAGAATGTGCTTGGAATATTTAAGCAAATATGAGGAGATCAGTGCATTTAGAGCAAACTAAACAAGAGGGAGAGTAGTTAACCAATAAGTCAGAGTTACTGGACAGAATTTGTAGGAAGTCATTAAAAAGCATTGGAGGCTTTATGCAGAATAATGGCATGACCGCAATCACTATTTTACAAGGTCTGTTTTGTTGATACTCAGTTGTAGGAAGGGAAGTAAAAAGGGAAACCAAGACATCAGGAGAATTTTACAGCTTGTAGGGAATATTAGTGGTTCTGTTAAACAAGCCTGTAGCATAGGTGTTCACATATTCTGTATTTTGAAGAGATCAACAGTAGATCTCAGGAAAAGATCTAAGTATTAATTATCAAAAGCTCATCCTTATTCTTATTAAGATAAATTTACATTAAGATGCATACACCATATGTTGGTTGCTTTTCTCTCATTGCTAAGACAAAATATCCAACATATAAAACTAGGGAAGGAAAGGTTTATTTAGCTTACAGTTTATGGAGATTTCAGTCCATACTCAGCTGGCTCCAAGGCAGGGTGGTGGGGCTAAGGGGCAGCCATTCATGTCTGCTGCAAGCAACAAGAGCAACAAGAGCAAAAAGGGTGAAAGGGAAAAGCATGCCCCCTTCCCTCTCTTACACTGTATGCCAGCTCCACCCCTGGGCGGGTGCAGCACTCACACCACCAATCCCAGCGCTAGACAATGAACCAATCACAAATGCTAGACTCAGCGGCCTTTGAAAGGTCTGCTCCCCGTGACCACATGAAGCTTTGGGGAGACATCCAGACACAAACCATAACACATCAGAATATGAAAACTGGAGAATTCAGGGCTGGGGATATAGCTCAGTGGCATAAATATCTGCCTGGCAAGCACAAGGTCATTATTTCGAGTCCCAGTACCAAAAACAAAACAAAATAAAACAAGAAACAAAACAGAAAATCTCAGCAATCTGAAGTGTTAGTGAAGCTATGGCTCTGCCCCAATTTACATACCCTGGTGGTACGGGGTGTAAGTTCACTTAGAAAAACAACTTAACTGAATTGATTGTCGCGGCAGGTATGCACACTTTGTGGCCCAGTGGTTTTACTTCGTGGCACACTCCTATCAGAGATGCATCTATAGGCCCACTGAAAGGCATATGTGAATATTCTCAGAATCACAGTTTGTGAAAGTCAAATCCATGCTCATTACCAATAGAATAAAAGCCATTAAATACTCCACAGTGGGATAAAATACAGGAATGAAAATGAACCACTTCTTTCTAGATATAAAAATATAAATTAATCCCACAAAAAACATGTTGACTGAAAGAATCCAAACATAAACCATAAATGTTTTTCATCCAGCCTAGGGATTCAACTCAGAGTCTTCATACTGAGCTACGTCCCCAGCCCCTTTTATTTTCAGGTAGATTCTTGCTAAGTGACCCAGGCTGCGCTGGAAACTTGTAACTCTCTTGCTTCTGCTTCCCTTTTATGAATGACATTTTGAAAGCTACACTGGGGTTCTATGATGAGTGACTTCAGACTGACGATTCTGAAAACCTCTATTTCACTACTGAGTACTTAAAACAACCATGGCAGTTGAATTGTTTGCGTTTGCTTTCAGTTGGTTGTTTCACTTCTGTGTCTCAAATTCAGTGACTTATGGCTGATTCTTTTTCATTTCCCTGCTTCACTAAGAAAATGATATTTCTTTCTAACCCTCAGAATTTATCTCATTCTTTGTGACCCCCTTTGTTTTCTTTAATAAATCAGATGGCTGTGTTACTTGTTTTTGTCTCTCCCACTGTGGATTTCTGTGTCACTGCTGACACCACGACTTTTTTAGGCTGCTGAATTGTTGTTGTGCGAAGATATTTTGCTTTTATGACATGAACATGTATTCCTGGGTATGCAAATGAAATTAGACTTGCGAGGCTGAATCAGGGCTGATTCTGAAACAGTGAAAGAAATAATTCACATTTACATAATGAAACAGTCAGAGATCTGACATCTCGGAGGTTTAAGCTGAATCCCTCATCCTGTTGTTTGAGAGAAATTGTACCAGTTGATTAACCTTCTCAAAGTTTAGTTTTAATACTTCTAAGTGATAACTTCAGTTTTAATACCCCTAAGTGATAACTTTAAGATAATTTCACACATAAGGCATGTCAGCAATTTAATAATGGCATTTCACAAAAACTAATAAACTATATAAAATGCAATGACTATGTCAATTATAAAAAGCTCAAGTAGGTATTTTATTATCATCAAAACTTAATGGCTATTTTACAAGATCCTGTAATAAAAATGACCTACTCAAAATAGGACATATGCAGGCATATGTAGGATTATAGCTGGCATCCAAAGAACAGTAACTATTCACATGACTTAACTGTAGCACCAGCTACTGCTTAAAATGTAACACACCATTGACCAGAATCCACGAACTGACTCTCCACTACCCTTCCAGCTCACCCGTACACCCTGCAGGCTCACCTCCACCCCACACCTCTGTTCCAAGTTCCTGATTCTCTTGAGCAGGGTCTCATGTCTCCTTTCCCCAGGCTTCCTTCTCCCATCTCTGCATTCCCTCTGATTTTTCTTCATGTTCATCCAGGCGTGTGTGTGCATGGGTGGATTTTATTGACTATTTAATGTTTTGAATTGTATTACTTTAAAGGACTGAAGATAATTTGCATCAGGAAACTCTTTTTTTTTTTTTTTTCGGTAAAATCTCCTTGGTTGTCTGTCTAGCCACCAGAAGGTTTCCGGAGCTATGTTCTTCCTCAGACTCCATTTCCCACTGGGTGGCTGGTCTGTCCTTTCAGGCACCCTCATCATCAACTCCATTCCTATTAGCAAAAACTTGGTAACTTCTCAGGCAGAGCACACTTTTCTCTGCATATATTTAATATTTTCTCTTAAATCATATGTTTAGAATTTCCCCTTCTGTATCAAAAGGTTCACTGCTATATTTTCTAAAACACAGATAATTCTCTACTTAAACATACATTGGATGCCAGTTTCACATATATTTTTCTGAATATCTCAGGTAGGTGTACTTAATGATGCTTAAAATGTTCACCTCAGCTTAGCAGCTACTCTGTACCTACCCCAAGCGCTGACCATGGCTGGAGGGAGACATAATCCATGCTCACAGGTCTCATTTGACGTTGAATTTTGGTCTGCAAATATACTATAGCTTTGTCTTCTGCTAAATGACTATCTCACAGTTTTCTCTCTTTCACACTGCACTGCCAGGATTTTGCTTTCATTAGCTCTTATTTTCACTTTAAACTTCACTCTTTTGGTAAACATACCCAGTACCCAGAACCACAGACCTCAGTATTACCTATATTCTAACCCTGCACACACACACACACACACACACACACACACACACACACACACACAACTGGGACCATCTTCTCCTCTCCTGCTGGTTTCTTTCAAATGTTCTCTATACCCATTTACCTGTGTGAAATTTCTACTTGGATGTCAAAGATTATAAGCTTTTGCCTTTTTTATTATGGCTCTCTAGGAGCCAGTATAATGATTGACAAATAGTACATAGTATTCATAGATGTTATGGAATGAATGAATGAATGGATGAATGAAAAAATAATATCCAATAATTCACAAATGTATTCAATTAAAACAGGAAGATGCAATGTCTATAATATATATAAGAATGAACTGTGGCAAGTGAGTGTACCATAGCTATTGGAAGAATTAAATATATGATTGGAGATATCACTAGGCAATGTGACCCACTGTCACAGAATTACAAACAAATGACTCTTGAATGTAGCAAAGACTGGTTTTGAAAATGCAAGTGGTCTTAAGCAGTATTTTGATGGCTAGTGGCATATAAGAGAGAAATGAATGAGATAAGGGGTGTTTAATGAAGGAAACAACATGCATAGCAAGTACAACCAAAATTTTGTTTCATTTACTTCAAGTACTATGTAACTTTGAACAAGTCAATTTAAAAGGAATATAATCCATAAATCAGGAACCTTGGTCTGTTGCATTCAATGCTATATTCCCAGTAAAAAGACCTGCAAGTAGTCCATAGTATATTCACAGTACATTTTTACAGAAAAAAATAGATGAACCTCTTATTTTAACAAGAAGGCTTTTAAACCTAATGGATTTTAAATTCTTTTTCAGATACTTCCTATTAACCCATGATGGGAATGTTTTCAAGTGAGGTAAAGAGAATTTTACCTCGAGATGATCAAACCATTGCCAGAATTAAATGACTGGTTGAGGACGTGATTATCTCCCCAGTTCAACAAGGGTTCAGTGTTTAAGGGTCTATATGAGCACTTCTCCAAGACACTACACAAAATACATCAATTTTATCAGAGATTACATTAATTCCAGGTTTAATTATGATCTGAAAATGCCCAGTCAAGCAAGATGGTGCGTGTATGCAATCCCAGCTCCCAGGAGGCTGAAGCAGGAGGGTTACTATGAGATTAAAGCCAGTTCGGGTCACACAGTGAGGTCAAGTTCAGCTTGGACTACACCATAAGAAGCTGGCTCGTAAGACTGAATAAACAAATAAATACAAGAATGAAAGATAAAAAACAAATGAACAAACCAGAAAGAACAATAAGAACAAAAAATAATTATGCAGTCCTATCTCTGAAGCTATATATTCAGTAAGAAAACAAAACCTAAGCTTTGCGTAGCTCTATGCCTCCTTTAGGTAAATTTCTGGTTGGCCTACAGTTTTATGTGCTGCTATTGGCAATTGCATTTACCTGAAGTCAGTTTACATTTTATGATCATCTAAGCAGTTAAACTGCAGCTCAGGCTTGAAAGAGAAACTTGAAAGAAATATTTAAAAATCTATAGACATGGTAGTATATACTATAAACATTCTCAAAAGCTGAAGAGCATAAAATAAAAACAAATAAAATAGATTCGGTGTGCTATGATTGGGAGAGATGTCGAGGGCTCCATTAACCCGTGATATGTCGGAGATTTTAGAAACGTTGTATTTTAAATGCATAAAGCTCTGAAGTCAGCTGGCCCCATCCCATCTCTCCACTGCTGGGGTGTCTGCATCACTGAGAGGGTCCCCTGGGCCAGTCCCTGCTTAGCCACTCAGCAGCAGGAGCCCTCTGTCCTGGTCTTCTGCCACAGTGGACAAACAGACAGTTGCGCTCACGCTATTTCTACTTAGAACTTTGTGTTCTTATTTTATCCACTCCTTGGGGTGTTTTCGGTCTGATGTTCTGCTCTCTGTATTTGTACCACCTACTGCTTTTGTGCACGTTCATTGGGGGTTTTGAGGGGGAGGAAATTTTGTACAAGGACACAATCTTTATTTCTGCTGGAACTCACTCTCATCAAGTGAACTAGAGAATCACTCGTGAACTTTCAGTCACCCAATGTTTTGCTTTCTCCCTTAAACTAGTGCTGAGCGGGTGCAGACACAGTCTGCTTATTTTCCCTTTTGGTGTAAACTTGTATGTGTCATCACTGATCGTTAAGGAGCACGGGTCGTAGAAACAGATGGTCCTTTAAACCCTGAGTGTGTTAGGTAATCAATGTAAGCCACTGCTTCTTCATCTTTATGTAGAATAAGGAAAGCTATGATACCTGATTCATAATTTATATAGAATGATGGAGACTCCAAGAAAGAAACATAAGCTATAGTGTTTGGCACACGACCAAGCCCTTCATCAGTGATAGTAACTTTTATGCAGGGAAGCTTAATCTTGCCTGAACCAAATCATATCCTATCCTGGATCAAATGGGACAATGGTGTTCACCAAACTTTCTACCTGTGTAATTTTTCTACTAAAGGTTTCACCTGCAGTCCTTTGAAAAGACGTAAGGCGCTCTCCCCGTGACAGCCTCCTGATTCAGTTTTCTCCCTCACACGTCCTTTTGGCCATCGTTTCCACACAAAATAGAGTGAAGAGGAAAGCTTTGGATTAATACCATTTTCCCATAAGACTGTTTGTGTTTATTGGAGTTTGTAGGTTATTTTGGTCACCAATGCAAAAGCTTCCGAGTTATTATCTAAACTGATGCATAGTACAAAGTGAGATAAAGTCAGCATCACATAAAAAGTCCTTTAATTGGAGACACTGAGTTAACTTGTCATTCTCTAAGGAGGTGTTGTTTCTGGGAAAGATTCAGTAGTCTCAGGGGACAAATAACTCTAATATTATCCTGGTGCCACTGCGTAGAAGGAGAGGGATGACTGATGGGTCCCTAGTGATATTCTATGGCCAGAAATAGACTGCACAGGGGAAGGGGCCTGGTGAAGAGCTTTGTGTCAGAGCCCTAATACTTCCTTCTGTGCTGGGAAAAGAGAGCAGAAGGGATGGCTTATATTTGAGTCCCCAGGTGATGTCATTGCTAGTTGCTGCCACACAAGTTTTTGAGAGATTTGCTGCCTGAGACTAGTGATTCTATGCAGTCATTTATTCATTCTGCAAATATTGACTGAGTGCCAGCACTGTACCAGTTGCCAAGGATACGTGGACAAGCAAGGCAAACAGAATCCCTGCCTTTAAGGATGTTATGTCTCAGAAGACAAATAAAACGGGAAGGAGAGTTGCTAGAATACCAATAACAGAGACACTGACTGTCGGAAAAGTGGAGGCCGGGGACGTTAATTCTCTTCTTCCTTGTCACTGTCTTCCCCCACCTGGCTCACTTCCTCCCCAAGAAGGGAATGGTTGGCTGAGTGGGGGGTCACAGGGGCTGAAGCAAGCAGGTCCTCAGCCCTCTCTGGTTTCCTTTGCATAAACAGCTTCGGGTGCACTGCGATCTTCCTTGCCACGAGGTGGGGAATTCAGAGAGATGCTTGGCCTGAAAATGGCGCAGGGTGTGGTCCAGTAAGGCTTCGGCACCAGAGCTCAGCTCCCTCCTCCAGTCAGTACGTGTGGCACAGCCTGAGCGCCCGCTTCCCATTCGCTCATCTGCCCTGATCTATTTATCAATAGAGCCTAAACTCCTGAGAGAAAATAAATGTATTATTTATCTCGCACCCCTTTTACTCCTTCATCTCAACGCCTTTGGCAGATAGCAGAGAAATAGATGCAAGGAAATGGCCTTTAAAAATCAAATTAACCCCCTAGCAAATGGGAAGATGGAGAGTTTGGGTTTAAACCGAGGACAGGTTGCAGTGAGGCTGAGTTCCAGAAAGTGTAAGCAGGTGGGGACGTTTCCTGTGATGGCTGGGGACAGAGACACTTGGGGCACAGTAAGAAGGATGGTGAAGGCCTTGCGACTGACCTTAGTCTGCTTTAACAAGGCCTAACCATGGGGCCGTTTTATAGAGGAAACAGAATATTCCTCCTCTCTGAACTCCACCTTAAAGCATAGCTTGAATGCAAAGGATTTGTTGGCTTGTTTGTTTGAGTTTTGGTACCCGGAATCAAATCACAGCCTTGTGCTTGCCAGGCAGGCGCTTATGCTGCTGAGCTAAATCCCCAGCCCTGCATAGGCTTTTTTTGGTCTCAATATACCAAAAACTTGTTTCCCTGCATTTACTAAATTTCACCATAAAGGCTGAGACTTTAAACTGTAAGTTCAGCCAGGGTGTCAGGCACTGTGGTGCTTGTGTTAGGCAGAGCAGCAGCGCTCTACCTTCTGTAATTCTGCCTGTGGTTTAGGGCGAAGTGGGAAACATTTCACATGTAACCTCTGGGATTTATGTAGGCTGTCCAGAGGCAGCTCAGTCTTCCTCCCTTCTGCCAAGTCAATTCGGGATAAAGCTCTGATTTGTGGGATACTTATATTTTAACTATGCCATTAGACTACATAAACTCATACTGCGTTATTGACTACCCAGTGTGTTACTTTCTCTTAGGTAGCATTTTAAAAGCTCTGGGAGACCAGCAAGGTGGTGCATGTCTGTCATCCCAGCACTCAGGAGGCTGAGGCAGGAGGATCCTTGCAAGTTTGAGACCAGCCTGGGCTACAAAGTGAGCTCAGGGCCAGTCTGAACTGCACAGCAAGGCCCTGTCTCAAAAAAGACAAAAATGCTGGGAGTCTGTTTTCCTCCTAGATCAATAAGGAAGAACATCATAAAATTTTTTTTTAATCCCACAACCTGAGAAAGATTGTACCTAGAAAATCCAAACTTTAGAAGTCAAATTTGCTGGAAAAAAAATCAAGAAGGAAAACATTGTTATAAATTATACTTATTTCCTCCGACTAAAAAAAAAATGACAAGAATAAAAGGGATAAAAGATTAAAGACTGGTAAAGAACATGGTACTCGTATGAGTTCTAGGTCTGTAATAATAAAGAAAAGCACAGAATAGAAAGAGAATTGGGGCCTTGAGGAGAGGCTGGAGTTATTTCTCCAAAGGGTTTCTCTCAGGACCACGTTTTTCCCAGCATGTCCCAGACACCTTGTTGCTGGCTGATCCCCTGTACCTTAGCGTTCAGAAGTCTAATAGCATTTGCAGTGCAGGAAGCTATGTGGTGATTCTCTAGCATGAACAAACGTAAGGAAGAGAGATTTTAAATGTCAAAGAACTTTTCATAGCAAGAGGCAGCAGCAATGATCACTCTGGCGTAAGACTAAAATACTTGCTCTGGAGAAAAAAGTAGACACTAAATTACACAGCACAACCCACTGCCCACCCTAGATGCCAGGGAGAAAATGGAAATGAGGGACTTTGCATGTGGCAGATGAGGGGAAAAGGCAGGTCCAGTAAGATCTGGTGACCCGTGCTCGCCAGAACGACTTTGAAAGCAGACATGAATGACCCTAAGGCAGTCTCCTGGGTTCAGATTGTTTGTTGAAGTGAATCTTTTCCCCAGTTTCCCCTCTGGAAATGACAAACAGTGCTGCAATGGAACTTAGCAGAATTTTTTTTGGTAGAAGCTAATTTCATAGGCTGCAGCCTTTAGATAACTGTATGAACTTATACATACTTTTGACAAAACTCTAGAGTGAATATTGCCCTGTGTCTCACCTCTTTGCTTCAGCTGCCAAATATTTGCTCACATTTCTGGCCATGATAATATGGGCCTGGGTTGTACAATATACTGGATTTGGGGAATAATACTCCTGTAGAGACTAGAAATTGAGCTGTAAAATTTCGTAAGGTGAGGTTGATGAGTGATATTCTTTTATGCCCAAATATTAGGAAAAATTGTGACATGTGAGATATTTTGAGTTGAACCGATTACATTTGGAACATGATTAAGAAATGCTTTCTCCAGTAGATGGAGGTCCAGGTGTCTACCTACTTGGTCTTCACTGGACCGTCGAATTAGGGATCCTTCCAGATCAAACTGAGCAGAAGAGGAAATAAACCAGCTTCAAATAAAGAAATATACACTTTACTTGTTTTTTAACTTTTAAAGAAAAAGGAACATAAGTTTTGGACTTCATTTTCACCCATAATCTTCACAATAGATTTTTTTATTTACTTTTGAGATTTTTGTACAATCGTACTTAGCTGTCACTATCAATTGCAAATCTGGATGAAAAAACAAGAAAAGAACACACCATCTATTCAGGGTTGAGAAGGATTTTGAAGTTAGTTCAGCTCTGGTCCACTTCAGAGTCTTTAGGAGGAAAAAGTAAAAGTGCTTATCAGTTTCTCAGGAGGGTCTCAAACCATCAGTAGTTGCTATGTGGCCTCTTAAAAGTAGTCACACAGGGTGTTTAACCTCCTACTGTTAGTGAACCAGCTACAGCAATAGTTGGTCATAGATTTAACAAATCAACTCAGTAAGTTAAAGGACTAAAAGGCTGGGGACCCTGCAGACTCATTTCGTATTCTTGTTTTTTTTTTGTTTTTTTTTTTTAAGGGGTGTGGAGAGAGGAAAAAAAATTCCACTCAAGTTTTTGGGAAGAAAATTTTAGAAAGACACCTCTGGATTTTTCTCTAGCCTCAAGGGAGGAAGAATGGTCTGTCTCATCAGTTATGGAGAAAAATCTCGGGCCAGTCCTGCTGTCTTTCTGCTTATTGTCTGCAGTTTCACAATGCCTCCAGCTTGTGGGAAGAGACCCAATTCCAGGGGAATGATATGAGTCCATCTGTTTGCAAACTTACAGTCAAATTCTTTAATTGATTTTGATTCCTTTCTTTACTTTCTGTGTGTTATTTCTTGATTGATTCTGAAGTCAAGAAGTCGAGGTAAGGTTTTACTTATAGACTCTACTAAAACCCTAATTATGACCAAAGTATACAAAATTGGTCTTTCTAGGGCACCTTTTGAGGAATGGATCAAATATCAGTTGTCAGACAAATATCAGTTGGTAAGAAATAGTTTTGGTTGTTGGTGGGAGCTAGGATTGTCTAGGCTCAGGGAAGAGAGATGAAAATGCAAGCAGAGAGAGTGTAAATAATATACTTATTAAACAGCAATAAAGTCCACCAGTTGTACCAGTTGGTACAAGATATTTTTTCAAAGAGTGATGAATGAGTCTTAGTGAGACTAGACTTACATGCAACAGATACTTCACTGAATTTGGCTATAGATTTAGGATGCTTACCTTAACTGAGATTTGACAGATTAAGCAAATAAAAATATAGACTCCCAGGTTCATGATAGTTTTTAGCACAAGTCTCAGGCAAACTTTACAATATATGAGGGCTATTTACACCATAAAAGTATTCATTTATCTGAAATTCAAACTTAACAGAGTGTTCCATGTTTTATCTTGAAGTCATCTATTGGAAATGGCAAACCACTAAAGATTTGAAAATCTTGAAGTAATGTGATCAGAAATGACAGGAAAAGAAAACCAGTCATGTTATTCATGGCAAGTAGCTCTTTCCAAATGTGTTCAAGTTTCCACTCTCGCCTTCAACCTGGCTTTACCGTAACACTGGAAATAGAGTCTGCTAGGATACCTTGAGACTCATGATAATACGGCAAATGCAGGAAAATAAATGGCAGAGTCAGCAATGTGACAAACATGGGGGACTTATAACAAGAGTGGGGATTTGGATCCTTCCTCTTGGCATTCACAGGCTGCAGAGAAAAGGGCAATACACACAAGTGACTGACAGTTGCAGCAATCTCACTTGCAAAACTGAGCACACTCACTTGCCTCCGTTGAAATCTTGCTCCCCAGTCCTCCACAAAGCCTGTGTTCAGCACGCCTGACTTTTGCGGAGTGCAGTGATTGCTGGATTTGTAGCCAACTCACTCTGATTCACAGCAAGATTCCTGCAAATGGACTGACACTATGATTACTAAAACATGATCCATCCTGGGCAGCACAGCAGCAAGTGCTACCTGCAGCAGAAATGTGCACCTGGTCAGTGGCCAGGGACTGTGTCCCTGACTTAATGTCCATTTTCTGAACACAAATTCTCACTTTTAATTTTGACTCCATGTGTTTTCTAAATATCTCTGTGGCCCCTCTTTGTAACCTTTTCCCCAGGAGTCCTCTCTTCTGGCGCCTGTTAAAAATTCTAATTGTAACTCTCTGGAACAGAGTAATGCACAAATTGGAACAAGTTGTTCACACCTAC
This sequence comes from Dolichotis patagonum, assembly GCA_004027295.1. Taxonomy (NCBI): domain Eukaryota; kingdom Metazoa; phylum Chordata; class Mammalia; order Rodentia; family Caviidae; genus Dolichotis; species Dolichotis patagonum. The sequence continues at coordinate 74,941 of PVJX010001718.1, forward strand.
TGATCCGTCAATTTACGGGCTTGCAACTGGGTGAGTACATACATCACCAGGAAACCAGTCTCCACAGGAGGTCAATAACCATGAGCAGTAGGGGCAGTGTTGACATGGAAGAGGAAATAAAGGCCAAGCATGAAGTTTCAGCAAACATTTGACATTTAATTCACCAGTGAAGGAGTGTCTTGTGTTAAAAAAAATCTTTCTATCCAAATTGAAATGATATTTTGTCAGTGTTCGGCATGCCCATTCAGCCCTAGCTACAATCCTATAAAAGTGAAGCTTCAGTGTGAAAATCCCACAAGATATGAGCCCGAGGGGCAGCTGGACCTAGCCAAGATCACTCTCTATGTGTCATAAAATGCCAGCTGTGGAAGTCAGGGGTTTATAAGGAGAACAAGACAAACAGGACACATAATTTATAGTATTATTTATAAGGGTTACTCAAAGAGTCAGATACAAATGAAAGAGTGCAGAAAATCTTACCACACACTAAGACACAAAAAATTCCAGCTGAGGATCTGGATCCCATGGCAATGTCCTGTATGAGTCCAGATGAAGACCTAGAGCCCTGGATAGTGACCCCCATGGGTCTGACCGGAGGCCTAGAGACCACAACAATGTCTCATGCAAGTCTGTATCAAGGACCTGCTCCTGGAAGACCCAAAGGTCAGTGGTGGAAGCTAGAAAATCGGTGCCAGCAGGCTGAGGGTTCTGCACTGGAGCCAAGAAGCAATGCTCAAAGTAAGAACCAGAGCTCCCTTGAAAAGTGCCACAGCCGTCCTCAGGGACAATGAGGTCCCCAAATCCTCCACTGAGAACAGCTGAGTTCATATCAGGAAGCCAGGGTGACAAGCTTCTCCTGGAGATTGAACGGCACCCATCTTCCCCTCCAAAGCCAGGAAGCGGTACAGACCAGAGCTCCCCCAAAGTGAACTGCAGCCATTCTCAGCGACAATGAGGTCCTGAGCTCCTCTGACGTTGAGAAAAACCAAGTTCACATCAGGAAAGAGGCTCGACAAGCTCCTCCAGGAGAACCAACAGCACCACTCTTCCTCTCCAGGTCTCCTTTTTATGCTGGCAGCAATCCTCAGATGGGCCCTCCACACTCAGCAACACGCTGATTAAGTTCAGCTGGTTGTGACAAGTTGATGCCCAGTTATCAACCCACCACACCAACGATGATGAAGATCTGATGAATATTTAGCATTTTCCAGAAACTGGTACCCATACTTTATACCTGATAATATCATATTCCTGCAAGGTAGATATTGTTATGCTTTACATTTTACAAATGAGAAAATGAAATATGATGTGCCAACATCACATGGCAAGAAGATGATGTGCTAAAGATGCAGCCCACGGTATTGGACTCCAAATCTTTACTTTAAAAAAAAAGTTTCTAGTAGTACATGTTTGCCCTGAATAGTGGATGCCTTCTAATGGGGAGTTGGAACATGTGTATAACATATCCTAATTCCTTTTTATTTCTTCTCTTCTCCCCTTCATTCCCCCCTTAATCTCTAAATCTTTTTCTCATTTGCAAAATGATTCTGATTATGTCTTTTATTTTGCTCTTTAAATTATTTAGTCTTTAAGTCTCCTGTAAGAAAAGCTGTGTGATATTTATGATTGTATGCTTTATTTCACTTAACATTATGTTCTCAAGATGTTTAACAACTACAATGCTCTTACTCTGGGGCAGAAAAATGTTTTGATAGTGGAGGACATTTGTGTGGCCTGGAAAATGGGGATGCTGCTAGGTGAGTTGTGCTAAAACACTGAAGTCTAGTGCTTTTCTTAGTTTCCCTGCTGTTGTATGATTCAAGGTAACTTTAAAGATTCTTATGCATAAAGTATGTGTGTATGAAACTGTACTTGCTCAAATCAACAATCTGTAAATATTGTGGTTGATTTAACCTATTTTCATTTACTCTTTCATTCAAAAGCTATGCCTGTAGTGATGTCTGGATGGGGGGCTGTAGATTCAGCACTCTTGATATTGTTCTTTATTAGAAGTGCATCACCTATATAAGAACACACTCAAGAGAGCAGTCACAATGGGTATCACACTGGCAGTGAAAGCCACCCACTTGCATGTTAAGCTGCTAATGTTCTACAGAATATGTAACTAGACTCAGTCTTGCTGGTTTCTTGACCATTTCACTCAGCATTTTCTTGCTTCTTGCAAAATACCCACAGAGATATCCAGAAATATCAAGTAAGTGCTTCTTCTGGCCCATGATTCTGTCTGACAGTTCCAGGACATTGGTGTAGATTCACTGATTAAAGGACACACAGGAAGAGAGAAAGGAGTTTGATCCTTTCTCTCAAAATTGTACAGATAAATGTAGTGACAATTCTGCACCACTTTTCTTGTCTAGCCTATAGTAGGATGAGGAAATTGCCCTTGCTTTGATGGAAGTCGCATTTAGCCAACAGGACACAGTCCATGAACTTAATTCTTTCCATGATGCAGGTCACAGAATTCTTTCCACAATTCTACCTGCAACTGAATTGAGCGTGTGCACCGCGGTACTGCTTAGTGTGAAACAGAGCCACAGTGCTCATGGCCACGTGGAAAGAGTGTCTCCAGTCATGATGGACACTTCTGTCTCTAACAAACTGGTGTATCCAAAGGCTCAAGTAAGGAAATATGCTTCATTGTTTTCCATTTCTGCTGTCTCTCAAGAGTTTGACATAGGCAGATAAAAACCAAAACTGAAACCAAAAACAAAACAAAACCAACAGCAGAAAACCTCACTTTCCTTCATCTTTAGCCAAAACCCAAAGTCACATGCAAAATATGCAAATATATCCATCAGTTCGCTAATAATCCACATGGCCTGTCTTAGCTCGGACTCAGGACCCTGCTCCACACAGAATACGGAAAGTGTCGTAATAGAGAAATGGACAAACCAAAGAATATAAAGAATTGCTTTAGCTGGGAGATCTGGACAGCTTTATTGTAGCAGTAACTCTAGGTGCAATTTTGATAAATGAGCAAAGGTTCTTTGTTCGGTAAAGAGACTTTACGGCTGAAAATACCAACACTTAGAAATTCAGCTATCTGAAAGAGCTTTGGATTGTTTGATGATGGTCAGTAAGGTAAGGCATTTGGGAAATAAACTGCATGCTACAAAGCTTAACACATTTTCCTGTCATAAAGTCTCATAAACATGGGTGTGTCAAAGCCACATTTATTCTTTAGAATATTTCTTTGGATGAGTTATTAATTTTAATTTTATAAGTTTCATTATATCACATAATGAGTGGTTAAATGGGAAAAATCACAAAATCAAATATTGTATTTTTAATATTTAGTAAATGTTTTTTAAAAAAATCATAATTTTCAACATCAACTGGTGGGGTGTACACAATATCGAAAAAAGAAAACATCAGAAATAAATCCCTATATGAATTACACTGAAAATACCAATAGCACTTTACAAAAACTTTACCTCCATTGTCACACCTGAGGCCGTCTGCACATACGACAGCAACACATTCCAAGCACACACATTGCTTACTCTGTCAGCACATGTGTTCTGCTTTCCTGGCCCTTTTTAAAGACATCTGACATCTGGCTGGTTTGGCCGTTCTTTCAGGAGGTTCCTATTAATTGTGCAATATGTAGTTAAGAGGAACATAAAATTCAATTAAGTATTACATTCTTAATACAAATTGTGCATTTAGAATAAACATCAACATTTTTACATTAACTGTGTACTTGCTCACAAAATCTAAGAGATAACATTGGAAATAAAAACCTATGTGGACTGCAATGCAAACACAAACCAAAATCTAGAATATAAATAATCTCTGCTTCAACTGTCACACCTAAGGCAGTCTTCACACATGACAACTGCATGTTCCATGGACATGTTTCCCTTATGCTGAGAAGACATGTATTTATCTTTCCTTTCCTATGTTGCAAGCCCTTCTTGTCACCTCTCTACTCTTCCTGCTGTGTCAGGATCTTCTTGCCATATTGTACAAGATGCACCTACCAGGGAAACAAAATGTCAAAAAAATAAAATATTAAATTTTAAATGAGTGCTTAGAATAGATGTCAACATTTTCACATCAGCTTTGTACTTGCTTACAAAACCTAAGAGACATCAGAAATAAAAATTTATGGGAAAAACAACGAAAATACCAATAGAACTCTTTCCTTCAATTGTCACATCCAAGACAGTCTTTATGCATGAAAATTGCACGTTCCATATACAAGTATTGCTTACACTGATAGCATATGTGTTTTGTTTTCTTGTCCTTTCTCGTAGGGAATAGTTGACATCTTTTTGGCTTTCCTGTTATAATAGTAGGTCTTTGAGGTGCTGTGGCAGCTTGTTCACCTGTCATCTCACCAATGTGGTCTGCATTTTTTTGGCATAGTTCTCTGGGCAAAAGCATTTTGTTTTTCCTTTGCTGAAAATGATCTCTTATGAGTTTCTGTCCCAATCCTCTAAGAAAATTTCTCCATGGTATTTTGCACTTTTTATTTTCTTTGTAAACTATCAAACTATGCCACACATGTTTATGATTGAGTAGAATGCAATCTTTGGCCAATTATTTGTGTTTTGAGTGACATACTAGTTAGTTCATAACTCATCAACAACATCTATTCTATCTTTGGTCTTATTGTAGAAAGTTTTCATCTCAATTTTCCATTTTGTCAAGGTTTCCCTATCAATATTTCCATCATAGTGAAATGTTGACATCAACAGTACCAATTTGATTTTCTTTGCCATACACAAGGCCAATATTATATCTTTCTGAAATCCAAAGACTGTATTATGCAGTTTGATGATTGGAAATTGCAGCATTTCATTTAGAATTTCTTTGTTCCTGTGTACAGTTCCTGTACTGGTTAACTTGTGCTCTGTTAGCAAATGTAACATGGACTGGAAACTGGTAAAACAAGTGTCAAATGTCATATTTCAATTAATTTGTGAGAGGGGTGCAATAAAACTGTTCACAATATCATTTAGTTTATTACCATACAAATAAGGACTTGATGGGTGAATTCCAAGACAAAAATCTAAATTGAAAGCATAAGTCTTCACATATAAAAGGGCATAAGTTTTTATCCCATATTTTGACCCATTACTTTTCCGTAAGTCTTTTACATTCATGTGATTACCATGAATAATCCCTGCTAAGTATATCAGACCTATGAATACATTCAGCTTGACTAATGTAGTGTCATAATAAATGCACTTTTAATATGGCTATGGGTGCATAAAGAACATGTTACTTGTATTACAACCTTTGGGTATTTTATAACATCTTGTAGCATTTCATCTGTTACAATTTTCAACACTGAATGGCAATACTGGCATTCTGTACAATATGTTTCACCTCTGCCAAGATCCTCACTGTATTTTCAGACTAGTTATAACATTGGATCATTCCATTTGGTTTTGTGATTATTTTACAATATTTTGACTAGTCAAATATGGACTCACATTGCTACTTTGTCACCTGAGTCGAGGAGGTCTACATTGTGTCTTTGTCAGTTGATTCTTGATCCATTTCACATCACAGGGATTTTGACTCACATGGACAACATCAAAGTCATCCTCATCATACATTCACACCACTTTTCTGTTATGAAGACATGCTTTTTTCTTAAAATCATATTATAGTTTTATATATAATGGTATCATCACTTGCCTTAATCAGATTTTAGTGCTTATTATTCATTTTCTCTTTGTCTGAAATAGTTTCCTATGACTCTGCAACCAGTGTGGTCATTGATGTTTAGGTGAGTCTTTGTAGTGGTTCTTGCTCTCTACGGTTTACATTAAGAAAGCTTATGCCTAAATGCTCTAGGCTTAAACTCACCTCTTAGATTTCCCAACAAGAGCTGGTAGAAAAGACCACCGAGGAGCCATCATTCCACATTGCATGGAGCCCATTTAGTTGAAAGTCCTATGCAAGGAGGGTTTTCCCTTTCTCTGTTATTTTATCCTCAGATCAGTGTGCCTCTGATGGAAAGTAACAAAGACCTCTGAAAACTAAAATTTCCTTCTGTTTGTCCATTGCAGGGCCTATGCTGGGTTACAGGGAAGATTAAGAGATCTCTGCTGCATGCCTTAAGCCATGTCTTCCCTGTTGTCACATCCTCAAACCCATATTTTGATCTCTAGCTTCCTAGCCTGCTTGTCTGTGTTTGCAGATTATGCCCAGTTATAAAAGGAGGGAAATATTTCTTACTTTCTTCTAAAAATATGTACTCTTCCACTTTAATTGACAAATAAACTAGTGATATCATTTGACAAGACAGGCAGCATTTAATTCACATGGTTCAGAATACTAACTTATTTTTTACTATACCATGGTATGGAACTGATATGCAATTAATAGGCACTCCACTTTGAATTTTGAATTTTGATCTTTTCCTAGTCTAGTATTAAGATACTATTGCTGAAGCTAGACAGTGGTACATCTAGGCAACCACATGTTCATGAGACCAAAAGCAGATACTCCACGGTGCAGTCTCTTGCTAAGCTCTGATGCTTGGTAGATTAGGTGGTTAAATTATGATATTTTCAATTTATAATTGTTTATTGAGACATACAGGAGCATCTGTGTACTGTACGAATGGAATGCATTATTGTCTGTTACCATTACCATCACTATTAAAGAATAGTGCACCATGGGAAATATGGTGTGCACATAAAGGGAAAATAGAGATCTCACTACTCATTCTGACCTCCTGCCATCACCCACAAATTCAGACTTCCAAAAAAAACCACGAATGATTACTCATACCCATATGTGCTTGCATTTCAGCAATTCATTAGGTCTTATTGGCTACTATTAAAGCCAGGATGCTGTTGGAGCTTGGTTGCTATATAGTCTCTCACAGCTTTGTTAATTTAGAAAAAAATCCCTGCAATACCATTGTGGCGCCATGTTCATGAATTACTGCATGTGTTGCCTGGTCACTGTGAGCACTCAAATTTATTCTTATGATCATGCTCACTTTCATGTGACATCGGGTCTTCCATCTGGTCAGCTAATGACTATAGTAAAAAGAGAAATTGCCTAACAACACGATCTCAGCAAAAGGATTCATTGATATCTAATGTACCATTAACATTGCCTTTGAAAATTTCTGTGGAACTTGTTGAACATACACATTTTTTGCCTTTTTCCCAAGAAAGAGTTTTATGTCTCAGTGGCATATTAATGATATAGGCTGAATCAAGGAACTAGATTCTTTCACGTTTTCTTTCCCATGTATAGATATAGTCATAATTTAATAGTGTGTCATCAAAAGTAGGCATGTTTGGTGGGGTAACCTTCACCTTCATTCTTACTGTCTGAAAATGATTTTGTTATGATTTGGATCTTAAATGACTCCCAGAACCCTCTAAGCTAAAAATCTGGTTCCCAGCCTGTAGAGTCACTGGGAGCTAGTGGAACCTTAGGGAGTAGGGGCCTAGTGGGAAGAAGTGAGGTCACTGGGGGAGGGGGTCATGACCTCCAAGGGTGTTAATAGCACCCCAGCCCCTTTATCTCTTTACTTTCCAGCTGTCATAGGATGAGCAGCCTTCTCTGCTATGTGCTCCCACCACTACCCACTCTGCTACCACCGACCTAAAAACCACCAGGCCATTCCGTCATAACCAAAGTCTCTGAAATTGTGACCCATAAAAGGTGCTCTTTGTTATAAGGTGTTTATTTCAGACATTGCATCAGAGCAACAGAGAGCTGATTAGCACAGGCCCCTCTTAGTCTGCATGTACTGCTATAACAGGATATCACAGACCGGGTCATCTATAAAGAAAGCCGATTTATTTTCTCTCCACTTATGGTACTGGGAAGTCCCAGATCAAGGTGACAGCAGATTTGGTTGTCTTTTGAAGCCCTGGTATGTGTTTCCAGCATGGCACCTGGTCGTGGCACCCTCCAGGAGGGACAGACATTTTGTCCTCACATAGAAGACAAAAAAGCAGGCTGACTGAATATTCCATGTATCCATTTGCATAAAAGCCTGAATTTCATTAACAGAGGGGACCACTCATTGTCTAAATCGCCTCTCTAAGTGCCTGGGGTTTAGTAACTTCCCAGAGACCACTAAATCTCAACACCTGGCAAGGCAGGTGGGCACATACCTGTAATCACAGAAGTTTAATGAGACCCTCTCTCATACTAAAAAGTAAAAGGATTTGGGACATAGGTCAGTGGCAGAGCACCCTGGGTTTAGTTCCTAGTACCCAAAACAGAAAAAGCACCTGCATTGTGGAGGGGACATGTTTCAATCACATCAGATTCACTGCTATGAAAGAGATGCGTCTTAGAGAACGCCCCGGTACCTTGACACTATGTAACTTCAATAGCAGGAACTTTGGATAGCTGAATCCGCATGTCTGTTCTGCACGTTTAATGTCATCATCCAACCGAATAAAATTAAGCTTGCCATTTGCATCATCACACAAAACAATAGCAAAGAACAAGCTTTTTATTTTTACAAAATGTTAGTTAATGAAGGAGTAAATAGAGCACGGTTCTAAAAAAAAGTACAACATTGAATCAAAGCAAAAGCCTTAAGTTTCTATGTGACATTCACTGAATGTAATAAAAATTTAAACCAGACAATACCCCTAGACACAGTCGATGTACACATTCTTTCTCCTTTATTAGCAACCAATACCTAAAATCCTACTCTTCTTACTTCCTTTTTAAATTTTACCCATTTGTTTAATTATGTATTTGTTTGTTTATTTATTTTGGTGCTGCAAGAAATCCTTTTTTGACACTACTTGTGTTTTCAGAGAGAAGAGTATTTATTTCCTAATGTAGAAAAAGCCATCGGGTAGTCTAGGGCAGATATTTTTTCTTGATTCTCAATCTTCTTTTTATGGAGCCACCTTTAAAAATGTGTAGGTTTTAAATGAAAATTGGGTTTAAAAAGTGGGTGGTTTTGAAAAGAAAGGAGGTCTGACCACGCCTACCCCATATTCCTACATGATAAACATCAGTTGGAGCTGAATAATAGCTGGGCCAGGTGGATCCATCAGTCCTCACCAATATCTATCGTCTTCCCATGCCACCAAATTGCTTCACTCAGTTAAACTGCTGGCAAGACTTCTGAAGCTGTGTGCTCAGGTGTATTTATAAGTATGTCTTACGGCTCAGATCTAAAATGTCCTCCAAGGTCTCATGTGTTTGGAGGGTGATTGGATCACCGGGACGTTATAGTCACGTCTGGGTTTTTCCATTGTGATTTCAGTCGTGCGTGGGCCAAAAGGAGGTAGGTTTGGTTGGAAATGGGTCATTGGGGGTGTGACTTCGAAGGGCTTGTTCTTGCTCCTGGCTCCTTCCTTTCTCCATGCTCTCTGCTTCCTGGTCTTCCTGAGGTGAACTATCCTTCTCCACACTCGTCCAGTTTGTAGCTTCTGCCTTGGAGTTAGCCAACCACAGACTGAAACTATTGGGGAAACATGAACTGATAAATCTTTCCTCAGGGATTGCACCCTAGTCACAGGAAAGGCCATGCCCCACTGACCTCGCTTCCTCCGGATAGTCCCCGCCTCCGGTATACCTGTATATAATAGATACCTGTGTGCTTGTTTTCAAAGGGCAGAAGAATTTTAAAGAAGTAGATAGTCTCAAAGTCTACCTCCGATTACTTCACAAAATTGGCCCCAGTACGCATGTGATCTTACGCAATTCACTTAGACAGTTTTCTCATCTGTAAAAGGAGATCATGCCCATAATGCAGCATATTTTGTAATTTTATGAAAATCACTAAAAGGATGTATAAGCATAATCTCTGGAACACGGTAGGCATGGAGTAATGATAGCTCCAAATGTTCTATGACATACAAAAATGGGTGTGGTTTTAAAATTGATCATGTGTTCTTATGACTAAAAGATGCCCTGTGTCAGGATCTTTGATTTTCAGTTCAATTTTCAATTTGAGTGATCTAGGACGGTTGCCAGTGGCCCTGCTGCCTCTGTCATTCTGGGTGAGATAGCCTGGTCTTGAGCTTGGAGCAGGATAATGAATGAATTGGGAAAAGCTGAAGCAAACATGTGGGTGGATATCCCTTGTCATAGCTTTGATTTGGATTCCTAGCAGAACAACAGAAATATTCATTATGTTTTCATTCCTTCCAAAACGCAAAGAATAGCAGAGCTTCAAGAACAGCACAGTAATGCACTAACCTGGAGGAAGCTGTTTTAACAAATTTGAAAGCAGCTGTAGGAATCAGGGCATCATGGATGCACCCCTCATTATCTCTCTGCTCATTCTTTGGCACTGTTGTCTGTTCTGATCCTTTCCTTCCGTTATGCCAGTGTTAAAATGTGATCCTTGGACCTAGAAAGGGTTCTGCAGCTCACAGACAGCATGGTAGATCATTAAACAAATATCTGATTTACTGCCTTTAATATCTTCTTCAGGAGCAGCCACAGAAGCTGGTAGTTGGAGGGTCTTTGATTATAATCATGGATAGAGAAATGGTTTCTTCTGACATTTTTCTTTCAGCAAGACTAAGCAAAATTGCAGTGCGGTTTAACAGTACCCTTCTTAACTTACTGCAGGTTGCCATGGAAACAGGAATCTCGCCTCAACATGAAGGAATCCGTTAGGCTTCAACATTAGCATGATCTAACCATCCTCGCTTACCACTAACAAGTCTAGCATCTCTTTTAGAATGTCATTAATGCTCATTAAATTTCCCTGCGTGTGGCTTCAGGGTCTGCATACTGTGTTTGAGGTCTCTTTTGTGAGCGATGGACTCATCAGAGAAAATCCATTTGGTAGAGTTTAGTTCATGTAAGATCTGAAATCAGACTCACTCCCCTTACACTGCTATTTTCACAGGATCCAGATTTAGAGTTTAATGGAGAACATCATGATTACAATGACAATTAAGAAAATCTCTTAATATTTAGGAAGTCTGTTACATTAACAAAAATCCAAATGGGAATTTTTCTCCTAACAGCAAAGTTTAATAGCACAGGCCCTTGGCTTACTTGCTGGTGCTGGTTAACTTTTAGGTTAGTTCTCCTACGTGAGTTCAGTTTTGCCAAATTATGTATTTTTAGATTTTTGTTTCTGAAGATAGTCTGCTTGGGCATCTTAAAACACTACAAGATTATGTTTCTGACAAAGTCAGTTGTTCTGTTTTGTTTTATTTTCCCTAAAACTCTAAAAATGTGATTAAAAAGACAATAATTCATTTTAAGCAATTACAGCAATAGCTAAGCACCATATTCTTTGATTTCATAAAAGCAAGAAATTTAGGTAAACTAACAGAGAGAAAATGAGGGGTGATCGGTTAGAACTGTGCTTCAAAATCTTCCAGTTGTTCTTTTCAATGACCCGAAATGCCACTCGCTGAGAAGATAATCTTCTCATGAGGCTGAGCATTGCCTTCCTAAATTGGCCGTGTCTCCTCATTACTGCAAGGTTCCTAGTTGTTCCCAATGCTGTTGCTACACAGAGAAGCAAGTTTTAGTGAGCAGCACATCAACAATGGAGTCAGAGGGACTAAGTTCAATTCTCAGTCCCATCTCTTGCCAGCTAGGGGATGTCAAGCAAGGTATGTAAACCTTCTGCATCTGTCTTTCGGCACAAGGGTGTCACAAGGGTAAAGTTACAGAGTTCACACACAGTGCTTACACCTCTGCTATACTGCATGCATGCTGGCCTGAGACAATAATAATTATTATTTTGTATTATTTCTATGCTTTGAATAATTGTACACACTATCAAACCACAATTTCCATGTTTAATAAAATCAAATTTCATAGAAGAAGAGCTAACCAGGTCTATCTTTGGTTAATTTTAGTTTTCCTTTTTCTCTTGGTCTTGTTCACTTTTATGAAACATGTATTATAAGTAACAAAATGTCCAAAATCCAGTGAGTAGGTAAGGGAAGAAAAGTTAAGACCAAGCACAAACTAGAAATTTGATTTTCACATGAGACATTAAAAAAAGACCACCAACCAGTCATCTGCGCTTGATAAACACTAAAGTGTCTGTAAGTAGTCCCCTCCATGACTTGTCTAGCTTTTGAAAAGTGATGTTAGTCCACGAAAAATTATTTACCAAGAATAGGTCTTGACGCCCTTTGCTTCTTCTCTAATTTATTTACTCTTTTAAGTTGAAGTTTAAAGATGTAAACGGATTATGGCCCTCCTAAAATAGAACCAAAAGAAAATACACAAAAGGGTAAGTCAGATGGAGATAATCATTTTAACTAAAGACTTAAATAATCAGCTTATAAGAATATAATAATTACCTTATACCGAAAGGAATGTAGAGAGGAGGGATAAATACTTCGCTTGACATCCCCCAGGTGGCGAGAGAGGGCGTTCAGACTTGAACTTAGCCATTCTGACTCCACTACTGATGCACAGCTCCCCGCTACTTACTTCTCTGTGTGGTACATTCTCTGTGTGTTAGGTGACGGTGGGCTTTTAAAACTGTACCCATCACTTGACAATCTCATCTCCTCGCCAGCAGTGACAGGAAGAGCGGTGCTTCCTTTTCAAGGCAGAGAGGACCACTGCGACTTTGTAACAGGGTGAGAACACAATGTGTGCTCTCAGTGAGGAGACAGTGTCCCAGGAAAGGGGAGAAGAGAGTCACTGAGACATCTAGAATTAGAATCTTTCCAAAAACAATGAAGGAGGAGGAGGAACAGGAGCAGGAAGAGGAAGAGGAAGGAGGAGGGTCAAAGAAGTGCGCCCTCAGTTTCTGGTCTCCCAATGCACTAATCAGATACAAAGGCAGTAAAGGGAGACTGACTATAGGTATTACTGTAATTAGTAATCCTGCTTCTTGGTACAAAATAAGTGTAGTCTATCTCTCATATACAAAATGTAGTTCAATCTGCGGTTTTTCAGCTTTATAATGGTATATAAATCACATGCATTCAATCTGTGCTTCAAGGGTTGAATTTTTTTCCCCTCTGAGACAGTCTCATTATGCTGAACGGGCTAGCCTTGAGCTCACTTTGTAGCCCAGACTGGTTTTGAACTTGAGTGATCCTCCAGCCTTAGCCTCCAGAGTGCTACAATGACAGGCATGCTCCACTCTGCCCAGCCAGGGGTTGAATTTGGACCTCTTCCAGGAATAGTGGCATGCAGTCAGCACACATCTTCAATTCTGGGCAGAAGCAGCTCCCAGCAGCCATACAGCTGATAGAGTTCTAACAGATGTCCCTTAGCACGTAGGTTAGCATAGTGAGTGCACTGCAATTTATGGCATTTCAGTTATGAGGGGTGATGGGAGAAAATCCCACTGTAAACCGAGTAGCATCTGTACCAGTGTGCTTGGGTTGCCATATTGAAATATCAGACTGGATGGCTTCACCAATGGAAATCTATTTTCTGAGAGCTCTGCAAGCTAGAGGTCTACATTCCAGATGTGATCCCATTTGGTTTCTTCTGTGGTCTCTTCTTGGTTTGCAGACAGCTGTCTTCTCCATGGCTCCTACTGGTCTTTCCTCTGTATACTTTCAAACCTCTGGGGACTCTGATTGTCTGCATTTTGTCTTATTACGAGGACACTAACCAGAGTGACTTAGGGTGGACCCTGATGGAGTTGTTTTCATTTAATTGCCTCTTTTTTGAAGCCTTATCTCTTATAAACTCTGAGTTAGGTTAGGTCTTCAACATAGCAATTTTAAGGGAACACAGGTTAGACCAGAAAATGTCTTTTGCCAGCAGCATAGAATATACTACATATTTTTCAATAACAATTGGTATTCCTGTAACTGTTATGTCTTTTTTCTTCTTTAAAAATTTTTGCTTTGTAACAGCCTTGTCATTTTTTTGTTATCTTTATAATGAGTAGCAGCTATGTAGCCTATAGTCTCAATGACATTCACAAATAAAATGGAGTCACACAAAAACAGGGAGAAACTGTCAAACATATCTTCAAATGACCATTTACTGATCAAAGTCTTGATTGGCATATTAAGTACTAGAAAGTTCAAAGTGTTCTGGAGTGGCTACTCATTTCAGAAATATCAACAAAATCAAAAAATGGAAAATTAATTTGTTTTTTAAATCAGAAGAATTACATTTACCAGATATTTGTTTTGCTATATTTTGACATGACATGGAGCTTGAAAATGTCTTTAAAATAATTTCCTTGAAGAGAACAGTTTGCTTGAATAAGGATGAACACTGTTACAGAATAAAAATAAAGACTAAGCCTATTTGGTTTGGAGCGAAAAGACTAAGAGTAAGATGAAGTTAAGTTTTGATGCGAAGATAAGTCATTTGTTCTTTCATGTTGTCTTTCCATGGAGACAGTAAGAACTTCATTATTCTTATTGGGCTGTCTGATGCATAGCATCTCAAAAAACACCCTTGAATTCATATCTAAGGCACTCAGATCTTGCAGCCTGGCTTAAGAACAAAGAGAAAGCAAATAGAAACATCTTCAAAATCCCCAGATCATGAATAGGGACCTGTGCTGTGGTCACCCTTAGCTAGGGTGGTAAAATAAGGTGAGTTAATACTGTACCTTACCCCCAAATTCTGGATCATACTCTAATTCATAGTTATAATAGGAAAAATGGAATGAAGGGCAAAAAAACCTCAGCTCTACAATGTACTGTTAAGATACTGGTATTAATATCAAGTGTGAAGATCAGTTGAATTCTATCTCTGTACAAAGCACTGTAAAAGCACTTTAAAAGTCATTATTTCAAGACTTTCTTGAATATAACGACCATGACATTCTGTTAGCAGTTATAGAAACACCAAAACAAGTGTGAAATAAAATATGGTGTTTGGCTCCAGGGTGCCTCCAGTTAAACTGGAAAAACAGACATTTAACAATTAAGACCTGTAGTACTTGATAGCTCTAGTACTTACTCATGAAGGCAAAGTTCAATCCTCTGAGCCACAGAGGAAGCAAAGCCTGTGCGTATCTGTTAAGAGAAGTTTCCCAGAGGAGAAAACAAAGGCTTTGTGTATCTAGATGCTCAAGGAAAGACTACCAGAGGATCTTTCCTTACTAATTCTTTTTTTTTTTTTTGGTACCAGGGATCATGGAACTCATGACCTCGTGCTTGCCAGGCAGACACTTATGCCACTGAGCTAAATCCCCAGCCCCCAGAGAATCTTTCCTAAGCTTTATGACTGTCTACTAACTTTACTGTCTTGGATTTTATTTTCCTACCAGAAATTGAATAAGAACCTACCCCAAAATTATGATGCAGTCAAGGATAAGTAAGGTTAATTGTCCTCTCTCTCTCCTTCTTTTATATTTAAATACTATTATTAACATCTCTTGTTTCATCATGCTGACCATTACCTCTTTGACCAATATGCCATTAAAAATGCAGCCAAGACGGGGATAATGCCACTGGGAGGTGCTTTAGAGAACCCAGCAGGGATTCCATCAGATTGGGCAGCGTTACACAAGGTTTCCTCCGCTGCTTGGTTAATGAACCTGAGAAGTGATTTCTGCTTCACTGGCAGTGATATTCTTTATAAATAAATTTAAGATTTGCTGATTAATATTTCTGGAATTAATGAAATATACATACTAGGCTCTTTTAAATGTATGTTAGCAAATATTTCTTAATTTTTGATTGGTCTTCACCCAATGGGGATTTTAACATATTTAGACTTTTTCTTAGGGTATGATTTCTGATACATTCAGATGCCTCACTGAAACACTCATTTGAATGTCTCCCTAACATGTTCACACATTGCTCCACGTGCCCCTCCACCAGCTGTCTTCCCATGTGATTAAATCGAACTTATGTCCCCCTACCTGACCACGGAGGAATTATTCTACATTCCTCTCATATTCTCCAATACAAAGGCAACCTCTCACCCAGTTCTGTTCTGTGCTTTCCAAGTCTAACTTCAGCCTTTCATCCTTACTGCTCATTGCCAAGTAAAAACAACCCAGATTGTTTCAGTCTTCACAACAATATCCCAACTCCCTGTTCCCTACTTCCTATCTCAGTATAGCGGTAAAGAAACTCAGTTTTTAAAGGTGTGTATCACATCATATTCTGATAGCCCCATGCTCACCCCTAAACACAAGAAAAATTCCAACCAGTTTGCCAATCTCCTGTCTCCCCCATCAAACCATGTATGAGGCACCTTGGGAAGCCCATCTAGTTCTGCTGGAGAACCTTACTGTACGTGTAACCACCTTCGCATGTGGGGTGTATATGCATGCGTGCATGTGTGTAGGTGTCAAGGATTGTTACCCAAACTGAAATTTAGGTCAGGATTCATCCTGCTTCTCTGTGATGACTACATCAGTGACAGACTGAAGAACAGTTTCCTCAGTGTGCTTTATCTGGCTTCTATAAAACTGTTCTGAAATGAGCTATTTGCTTATCTATTATTTCTCTTCTAACATTTTCTTTGCATATCTGTCCACTTGTATTCCTTGTCCATATGACTTCTGAAGTTATCAAAATGCCTCATTTACTTTTAGGGGTTTGCATACCTTTTATTCGAGTTTCTTCATTTTTAAAATTCTATGCAAGACTCCCATAATTTCTGCATACAGATTTAGAATTTGGGGCTTTATTTCTTCTCCCAAGATCTCTTTCTTTAAATTACTCACTCCCAAGTGTTACCACTTTTGAATAGTTTGAGAGAAAAGAGCCTACTCTCCTATTTATCAATGTGCTTACATTAAGAACAATTTATCTGCTCTAATGGGAATTTGATCTACCTCCATTTATCTCTGTCAAATTTTCTAGCTTTTGAGAAATTAATTTCAACTACTATCATATTATGGTCAGAAAACACAATGTCTCTCATTTTATTATGATAGCTATTTATATGAACCTTATCAAGTCCCTTGGTGATTACCTCACAGTTTTGTTAACACTGACCAAATTTATGAGTGCAGATATTCAATTCTACATCATATTCCTATTCAAATCATACCTCAATATACAGTTGCATTGATCATTTTGTTTATTTCTGAACTTTACCCTAGAAATAGATATGTCTACTCCACATTTCATGGTCTAAATTGTACACAGAACAAGGGCTCTACTCCCTGCCACATTCTTCTCTGCATTTATAAGGAGCACACTTTCCACACTTAGTCTTCATTCTCTCTTAACGATAGCTGTGGTTTTTGTCTTAACATTTTATGCCTTTCCAAAACAAAAACATAAAAAGTCAGCCCTCTCTTTAGTTTGACGATAAGCTCTTGCCCTTCGTTTCATGGCCCACTTGCTATCACACCTCCCCTTGCCCTGTGGCTAATAATTCAAATGTTTCTGCATGAAACAGTTTGTTGGGAGCTTCATTTTTATTGCATATGTGTGATTGACTCACATAACTCAGGTCTGCTAACTCTCTTCCGTTCTCTGAACAGTCCTTCTCAGGATGGTATTCCTGGCCACTGGAATACAGTAAAATGGTCTCAAGGCAGAAGAGTCCAGTCTGATCGCCACCACAGTCTCTTATAAAGTTTTGTTTTTGTTTAGTGTTAGAGAGGGGGGCCTGGTAGGCTGCTCTGGCCAGCTGCACCCCTAAGCTGGATCTTGGCCCAGGTGTTCTGGTTTGTTAGTCCGTAAACACACCTTTACTGGTGCTCTCTGAATTCAGGTGCCTATACTTTCTAATAAATGAGGTGTCTGTAGATTGAAACATGAAGGAGAATGACTCTCCATTAATACGGTCAATAAGAGACCATCAGCCAAAGAAGTGGAAGGTCCTTGCTGTTTCACGTGTACATTCTCTCCTGAGAACCACTGGATGAGAAACTGTCGGGTATTTATTTGAACTTGATCTGAGAGCGCTATATCCTCCCTGACCGTGGCTTGCTAGACCTCCAATACCATTATAAACCAGTGTGGGGACACACCAGCCAAGGACACACCTGAGGGTTTATGTTGCAGAGTCTGCGCAGACCACTTACTCTCTTTGACATAGTTTTTCAGAGATAATAGCTTGAAAATAGTACCTACATTTCATGAAGTCCTTATGATGCTTTCCATATTTCAATACAATGATAATAATAACAATGTTAGTAGGAGTAGCAGTAATAGTTAACCTTTTTTGAAATACCTATTATGTTACAGGCACTGTTCCAAATACAAGGTTTATCTTCAGAGCAACCTTCTCTCTCATCACTATTTTAAAAACAATCTTGAGAAATGTGTGTTCTTTACAGAAGAATTATAAAATGCAAAAGATGATAAAATAAACACCTGAGGACCTACCATTCAAGTGAGGAACTGAACATACATTTTCCTGCTCTCTATCTCAGGGAAACATTACTTGAATGTGTTATGAAGAAGTCTCTTTTTCCTTGTTGGTTTATCAGATTTTCTTTCATCTTACTGATTTTTAAAATTTTTAAATTTTACTATGGATATCAATATTTTTGTAACAAGCTTTTATGTATTATAGTTTATAGCTTTTTTCATTCTTAGTTGTTATCTGTATTTAATTTTAATGTAGCCAAGTTTATCAGTCTTTCAGTTCTAAAGTTTTGGTTTCTTATTGAAAAAAATAGTCCCTAATTTGGAAACTATATTGGAAGTATTGTATATTGCTCTCCAAAAGTCTGACATTTTAGATATGTGTCCCCTGGACACCATTGTCATCAGTGGTGTGATCATATGGGTACTCACTTGCATCTTACAGGGGAAGAGCATTAGGCAAGGTGATTCATTGTTTTATCCACGTTTCACAGATGGTAGATGATACAACCGGAAGCTGGACCCAGGCAGGCTGGTGCCGGGCTTCCTACACTACCTGCTAGGCTATAATCACAGTGATTACACAGAGGTGGAAACTGAGGCTCAGGGAGATGGAGTGACCTGTTTAGCGTTGCACAGTCAGTGTAAGCTGCAAACTCCTCCACTCCTTATTTCTGAATTGGTCTCTAAGTGGAAACTGTAGGTAGTGTGTACACTACAACACTCAGGACAAGGGAAACATCAAAGCGAGCTCCAACTTGATGACTTTGCTTTTTATTTGCATCACTCTTAGGCACAGTGCTGTAATGTGTAATGGCAAATAAAACTACAGTACTATGCTATTCAGTGCAGTCAGCAAAAACGACAGTACTGTGTGAGCAAGGTGTATGGTATAAAAAGACACTGAAGCTCCGTAAAAGAAAGATACAGAACTGTACCGAAAAAAAGATTATGAGTCTGAGCTCAAGGCCACCCTAACAGTCCTTAACCAGATAGGTCCTTAAAGGGGGAATGTCTGCAGAGACGGTCTGGTGACCTGACTGCAGTTCTCACATTTCCTTTACGTCCCTGCATATCCATGATGGCATCTTGGTTTTACAGCTCCACCACCACAAACTCTCTGGTGCCCCTGCTTTGTGAGACATTTTATGGTGCAGAGGGCTGATTTTATTCACAGTCTTTCTATTCAACTCACAAAATGAAAATGTGCCTCTAAATTTTAGATTCAGTCTGTTTCATCTTTCTCTAAATTTCTCACGTAGCCTCCTCATTTCTTAGTCTGAACTTCTAGGTAATTTTCACCTCTTAGAGCCCCATCTGCTGACCTTCTAACATTCTGCATTCTCATGCTATTTATAGCAGGTCATCTTACTTTCTGCTGCATGTTATCTCTTTTTCAGTACTTGCAATTAATGCTTCAAGGTTTCCTTTGATCCTCTTTTTCTCCTTGGGTTCATCTTTTGCTGCTCTTTCCATTTAATTCATACTCAGGCAGTTCCACACAAGTGAAGACAATAGACTTTTCCCTGTCATACTCTTCAAAGGCATAGATAAAGGTAAACTTGTTGAAAGTTATCCACGATGTCTGTCTCTCAAAGATAGATTACAAATGCTCCTCTTCTGTGCTTACTTTGGTTGCAATGAAACAAAATTAAGTCACTTCTGAATTTTTCAAAGCTCCTTCCTTCAGCTGAAATTACCTGTCAGTACAACTATTAGGCATGCAAATTACTGTTTCAGATTTGCTAATATATCTACTCATGATAAAAAGAACCATTTCAAGAATGGTGACACACACTTATAATCCCAGCGTTTGAGAGACTGAGGCAGGAGGATCGCCAGGAGTCTGAAGCCAGCCTGGCTACATGATACACTCAAGACCAACCTGAATTACATACCAAGATCTTGTGTTTTAAAAAAATACCATTTCCCCATTGTTACCTACAGAAACTCTCTTCAAAGTCCAGGTCAAATACCACCACCACTCCTGCACATCAGCTACTTTCCAAACTGCCTGAAGCAGAATTCAAATGCAAAAACAAAGCTCCCCAGCTCTTCCGGGTCACTCTAGTGTTATACCTGTGGAGTCTCTTAATACAAGGTCTTTGGGGAAAGAAATTTCATAACTGATTTTAGTGAACTATGACTATTGTAGTTTTTCTGATCTGGGGTTGTAGTGCTAGAACAAGAATGTTAGGGCACTATTGTAATATGTACTGGGCTGAAATGGATTATATGATTAGTTGGGATGAATCACTCTTTCTTTATTTGGGAACTTATTTAAAGGAATCTGCCCTGTGCCTGTGAATCCACCATGGAGAAGTATAATAGCATGACTATGACATGGGTTCTGTTTTGTGCACTGAGGTAGGCAGTTAAGAAAGCAGAAGAGAGACTGTGGCACGATGAAAGTGCATGCTTGTGAGGCTCACAAGTGCTTAGTTCCCCGCTATGGTACTTGCTAGCCGCACACCTTCAGATGCGTCTTCTAAGTTAATGGTGCTGACATCTTTTTGTTTGCAGAATGAGTACTGTGAACTCTCAGTTTCAAGAAAGACTTTCAGATATAAGGAATGCCTATCACTAAATTGAAGGTATTACAGCTTGCAATGCCATATTACAGATTAGCTCATGTGAAAGAACCAGGGTTGCTTTTAATAGGTTCAGGCTGGAGGATCAAACTAGATGACTAAGTCCATACAATTGTGTGTCCACCCAAACCAGGCTTGTTCTTGGGTACAGCATTGCTTGGAGAGAGGAATGTTAAGACTCCCTCAGAGGTCACCTGTGAGAGAATGGGAGAATAAAATGTGCTGAATGGCTGCTGCCATATTATATTAGGCATGCATTATCTTATTTAGTACTCACAACAGACGTATGGATAAATGGGTATTATTATCCCCTGTTCATAGAGACATAGAAAGTGAGAATCAGAGCAGTGAATTGTTTTATGGCTGTGTGGCATTTCCAACCTTACAGTACAAAACTGACCAATTATACTTCAGTAAAAATCTTTCTCTGTCTCTGTCTGTCTCTGTCTCTCTGTTTCTGTCTCTCGTGTGTGTGTGTAAAGACAGAACCATTTTACCAGAAAGCATGTTATTAAATAATGACTTGCACATCTGCCCTCATTGGCTCCATCTCCACTGTGTTTGTAGAACTGCCCTTTTCTTGCCAGATGGAATGATACATAATGTACCATCCAACATAATGACTGAAGCCTAAACTGTCCTTCGAAAACTTCCAATCTGATTTTCAGAGTGCAGTGGTACATGATTACTGGAAAATGGAAAGGCCATTTTTACCCTCTCTATAAGTAGGTAGCTCTTACACCTCCTGGGTAGTAGAATAAGAGAATATTATTTTTGGATGAAACTGTCTGTAGGGAACATCATTTCCATTGTGTAATCTGGACCAAGCTGATGCAAAGGGTATAATTAAGCGTTGTTACATTTTGTCAGTTCCTCCTGTGGCAAAGCAAATCTGGTCCCTTTGCTTCTATTTCTTTGAATTACTGAAACATTGCTGGCTGAGTTTTATGTTTCCTGTATAGCACAGTGTGGTTGGGCTTTTGATGTTGTTGTCCTTTAATTGGAATATTTAAAATTGGTTTTTTGAAAGGTTGTTGCTGCATAGTCAGATGTGAAATGCTTATGGTCATCTGCTTTTCCACTACGAAGTTTTTAACTTGAGGATTCTAACACATATTAGAAATATATTATACCTATCACATCCATTATATCTATGTTCAACATAAATATTTATCATGTGTTTCAATGTATGTGATATTTATATTTCCATATTCTTTTCAACAAAATAAGCAAAAAGAAAATAAATAATAAATAGGTTTATTAAAAATGTGAACATTGTTATAAACATTCCAAGATCTTCAAATCAGAACAATGTCCAACTAGCTGCAAATATGAAAAGATAAAAATGACAACTAAAAAGCAGCATGTTTTCCCCATGGATTGAGGCCAATGACCTGACTAGACTGGTCTCACTGCCCAGTACACCGAGGCCTTGGCACTGGGAATGTGAGTAGAGAGAATAACCCAGCACTGAAGCAGCAGACAGGGATGGGCTGTGTGCGGCTGGGACTGGGGCCCCTGGTTTGGCTGACATCACTTCCTATGCTGGGGATGCAGGTGGCAGTAAGAATTCCACTCTGACCAGCGAGGCAGTACAGGTGGCAGGTACCTGGCAGCATGCAGTGGAAGGCGGGGTTCTGACCATGGTGCTGTGTCTCTGTGAGATCCAGGTGATGCTACAAGAAAACATGCAGCTGGCGGGAGGGGCACAGCGTGGAGGGCGTTTCGGTTCCAGGAAGGATCGTGGTCCTGCTATGCACATACAGGGGTCAGAGAAGACAAGAAATTTGCTTCTTTCTTGTGCAAAAAAATCTACAAGGTGTAGGAATTGGGGCACAGGGGATACTGTGACCCAGTAGCTCTCTCAACCCAGAGACCCTCAGCCCACTACACACCCGGCCTATCAGCCACATGGCCTCTTCCAAAGCCCACATGAGTGTGACAGAGCTTCCTCTATCTTCTGACTTTGCCATAATTAACTCAAGAAACAAAGCAGATGAAGAATGAATGAGAAAGGCAGAGTCAGCTGGAAACTGGATAGGCTTGAGACCGTTCCTGGCTTCTCTGAGGTCATGTTAGAGAATTGAAACAAGAGACACCAAAGCGAATACCCAAGGCCGCACTTGTAAAAGGAGAGGGGCGCCCTTTGCAGCTGACTAAATTACCTAGCAGAGATTTTCTAATTGGAAAAACAAAGTCTTCCCCTGCAAATTTCCAACTCGGCCTTTTAGGGACCAGCGAGTACCTGGAAAGAGAATTACAGCATGAATATAGGAAAGAAGCCACCTTAGAGAACAAAGGCAGAGGCGACCTTTGCTTCAGGGACGCTTTTCACATCACCCAATGTCCCCAGTTGCTTCACAAAGCCTCTAATTGCATGTTAGTAGCAGAGGAAACGCAGGCGTTGCCTTGCCAGCACCGACCCACATAAAGTGGGGAATGTCAAGTGAGCACACTGACTGTCAGGGAGCTGCCGAAAGCCCACTCGTGGTCTCTCCTCTTGGAAAACACACCTTCTGGCTTCCTCAGGAATAAAGTGAGACAACGTGTAAGAAGGCACAGGCAAGCTCTCTGTGTTGTGACACAGCCTGTCTGCAGTGCCCCTGCCCCGCGGTTTAGGACACAGTAGGGTCCTCGTGATGCAGTGGAGAGAGGGCGTCACACTTTCAATTTAAGATCTCACCCAGGACTTCATGATGCAACCAGAGGCAAAGCTAGAAGACAGCTGGAACCATCTGCAGCCACAGGAAAAGATGCAAGCTGCAGGGAGTAGACAAGTGTAGGGAGCTGCAAGCTTTTGAGGACTTGAGACAGAATTGACAAGGGCTGGGGTACAAAAAAATGGCCCAGGGACATTTTAGATTTTGCTTTGAAAGCTTAGCCTACATTTCAGCACACCCACTCTTCTTTAGATCCAGAGGTAACAAAGAACCCCTACAAACCCTGTCTCATCTCGCGTTCGGTAGAGAAATGGCATGATTGACCGGACCCTGAAATAGTGCCGCTGTGAACTTGGATGAGTCAAGGCCAGAAACTTGGAATGCTAAGGTCCATTGCAGGAGCTTTTATTTTAATATAATGGGGCCCTGAATAAGTGCAGCGAGAGATGAGACACTACATTATGCAAGAACTTTGTGAAGTAAGTTCAGACTTTGCTTCCCCGGGTAGAGTGGGGGCCCACTGAGAGTTTTCAAGCAGTGTCCAAGTAATTGTTCACTCACTTTTTCAGTGAGCAGAGTCCCTGCATTGTGCCAGCCACTGGGGATGAAGGAAACATGGCTCTCTGTTCCAAGGAGAGTACATTTTAGAAGAGTTAGGCTCGTGTTTAAAGCTAAAAAGTGAAGTCGGGTATTAATGGTGTTATAATCACATCATAATTTTTCCTTACTTCAGGATAATAAGCATCAGGGACTGGTCAATGGAGTCTAATGGAGGTAAAAGATTTGAAAACACAAGGTGAAACAAATAACTGCTGTGACAGTTTTTGAGAGATTAGGAAAAGTTCAGCATGGAAGAAACAAAAAATGCATCCTGGGCGCACAGGTGGGGACACAGTTGCAGGCACTGAGCATTCAGTGATTCTGGCTCGGGCCCGGTTGATGGTATTTGGATCGGGATAAGTGAGTAGTGGGAAACAGCTGGACAGGACCACCGGCATCTTGGAGGCCACACTCTGGGATTTGGTCTCTAGCTTCATTGTCTAAAACAGCTTCAAATTGAGGCCAGTGACCAAGGGAAGAGGTCATCATAATCACCTGTTCAAGTAGAGCCAGAAGTTAAATAAATTGTCACCAATAGGGGCAGAGGGACATCAGATGTCTAAGAATTCAGACCCTGCTTATAGTGAGGAGTTGAGGGGTGAGGATGAGTGGACATCATGATTTCTGGCCCGGTCACTGAGGCTGAGGATGTGTCGGTTCCTTTAGTGTTTGCAGCCAGGAGCTGGTGCTGGTGTTTCTCCACCCGAGTCTGTTAGTACTGAAGAAACAGAGATAAGTACTTTAAAGCAATAGTTGTTTTTTTAAAAGTGTTATGAAAGTACTTTCATAGATGCATAACATTAATCCTCACAGAATGGAAGCATTTAACACAAGGTTTGACAATAAACAATTATTTGTTAAATGAATGAATGGGAAAATGGAAAATAACATTGGATAGGTTTGGAGTATTATGCTTGCAATCTAAATCTTAAGTATGAGGCATATTTTATGAATGGCGAGTAGTGTATAATCTTAAGTATTGTGCTTGAATGTGGATGTAATTCTGATTCAAACCCTAGTGCTTATTGCAGTGAACCTCAATTGTCACTTTGTAAAAGAGGAAAAAATAAAGAGATGAAGTCATAGTAATAGGTTCTGGATTGAATCCATCTTATTACTTGCTCTACCTGGCTTATAGCTACAAAATGGTAATAACACCTCTCTCAAAGGCTATTTTATTTTTAAATTAAATGAGAGGATGAAGCTTCCAACATACGGGAGGTTTGGGACATATGTTAAAGGAATCTGCTGGACTCATCTGTTGACCTACTTTATAGCAATTCTTTCCTGTTTTCATTCTTACCAGTTTATGAGGTGGCTGCTGCAGAATGTGGCCATTAAATTACTCCCGGAGAGAGCTCCCAGAAGAGCCTCCCTCCCTGTGAGCCCTCTAGACACTTTCCACACAGTAGCAAGTCACAAACTCCGGTATCAGACTAAACTGACTAAAAGGCCATCATTTTCTGGCAGGCAAATACAAGCACAGCCATGAGAGTCAAGGGCATGGTGGTCCCCTCATTTAGGTGGTCTGACAGTGCCTGAGTGAGAGATCAACTCCGGACAGTCACTAGGAAGGCCAGGGCCCGGATCAGAACCTTTTAGTTCTGCGGGGGAAGAAAAGTATTGGAAAAATGGCCGAAGGCTGGGCTGATTGCTCATCCAAACCTTTGGTTGCTACTTGATGTGATACAAGGATTGCATTCAACAGACGTGCAGTAAATACATCCAGTTATGATCCACACTCCACTGTAATTAAAAGACACATTTGTAAAGAAACCCCAGACAGCACAACACAGGGGACAGGTGGTGTGGTGGGTGGAAAACCCTTTGGGATCAAGTACACTGCTTATGACAGGTACGGACTTCCTTGGATAAATTCCTTCACTCCTGTGTCCATGAATTTTGTACCCTATCACAGTGGTTTGCTCTTTCTAGAGCTTAATACAGTGTTCTGTATGACAATGCTCCGTGAACACTACAATTTCACGAGTCCTAAGATTAAGATACAACACTGGTTATCACTGTTACCTCACTGTCATCGTCGCTACCTCAGACAGACTTAGTTCAGTTGCAAGTACATAGTGCTGATCAAAAGTGCAGCACAACTGCCTGTGCTTCTTACGAGCAGCGTAGCCCGGAACATGTATAGTGTGGTTGCATTTAGAGATTTGAAAAATGCAAAAAGGAACAAGTAAAATTAATTCTAGCAATGTACTTTACTTCCTCTCAGATGTCCAAACTCTAATCATTTAAAAACCATGAAAAAGACTTAATCATTCTTTTTATTTTTTCTCTCTCTCATTAAATCTCCAAAATCATAGTATATTTAGACCGAATGTTAAATTTTATTCAGAAATAATCTTTAATTCAATTAAATGGAGAACAGAAAGTTGATTTACAAATCTTTGATGTTCTAAGCACACTTCAAGTTTTCTTTTAGCTGAATTTAGTGCCAACTTAAACATTTGGATTAGGAAAATTTGAAATTGTTTTCTTGGTCACGTGAGGTACATCGTGCATGCTCTATCAGTGCATGTGACTGGTGCTATAGTATCGGACATGGTACTTTGGAGTACCATGTTGGCCAGGTGTGGGGCTGGATTGTTGTGAAATAGAGAAATTCACGGGGTACAGGACACTATCAGAGCTGGGAACAGGAAAACAAAACCATGACACAAGAAGCATGATCACAATCATAATCTTTTGCATTTTAGTTTTCAAGATACACTTGTACCAGTGGTGAGGATTGAGTGATGATTTTCTCTGCCCTTGATTAACTTAGGAGCCCAAATGGCAATAAATCAATAAATGTTTTCATAGCACGAAACTGTTCATCTGTAGTCAAATGCTTGTTATTTAATATTCTCCACAAAGCATGAGCCAGGCAGAATTAGTAGAGGTTTTTAGACAAGAGTAACTTAGCTCAGAAATGTTATTCCATAAAGTCAAACTTAGGACCCAGGGGTGCCCGTCCACTTGGCAAGCCCATGCTGGACCAAGCATGTTTGAGACCCTGAGGACACAACCTCATGAACAAGGGGGCTCAGTGGTGCTCACTTTTTTTCTGAGGTGATCGATGTCCTTTGGTCAGCGGGTCCACACAATTGAACTGGGCCCCCAAGGCAAAGTGAAAGCCCGGAGCTTAGGCAGTCCAAGCCTTCAGTAATTAGGACTCATCAGTAATGCACAGCCCTATTGCTTTTTAATTCAGAGGCAGGCCCTGGAATGGCTATGCCTCCCCCCGCCCTTTCTCTTTCTCTCTGGCATAACTACTAAAAATTCTTGTCCAAGGAGAGATAGAAACTCTAACCTATTTTGGAAAGAAAAATCAATTTCAAGACGTCAAATCTGCCGGAGCTGGGCAAAAGTCATAAGGCGCTGGTGGAGAATTCTCTCAGGAGTCCCCGGTCCTATAGGAACGTCCCATCTAATGAGCCTTCTCAAGTTCATTGATTGCAGTAAGTTATTTCCTGGAGAGCTTGAAGCTACCTTGCTGTCTGCTCCCCGATGGAGCCCATCTAGCTGATATCTCTGAGCACATCTGCTCCGCGGCCTGCACTGGCTTAAGCGTCAGGTCGAGAGGCAGGCGTGGGGCCCAGGCTCCTCTTTCTGGAGCTGGGAATGTTTATTCCTGTCGTAGCCGGCTTGTACCTCTTCATCTGATAGACCGGCTTCGTTCTGCTTCACTGCATTTAATTCCGAACCTTTACACCTCAACCCTAATCATTACTTCCCTCGTCCTGCTGAGGTAGCAACGGAAATTGTAGTTTTCTACTCTGCAATCTCTCGTGTATTCATTGTGGTTGCTCACATTGCCGCACTTAAAATATCATAGCACGTGGCGTTTTCTTCCCATTGAGACAGTGCCAAGGACACCTCATCTGGCTAATATGTGTGTCTTCTGGAATAACAGCAACATAATTGGTTTTTTTAAAAGTCTAATTAAAAGGAATAAATTAATTTATATCACATTAAATGCAATTAGGGTTAGGGTTAAAGCTGAAAAAAATGTTTCATTTCACATCAGAATTTGCTTTGGATTATATAAGAAAAAGGATAATAGACTCAGAAAGGCAAGAAGAAAAGGAAAAGTAGGAATAAAGGATGGAAAGAAAACCTAAGACTTTGTTTCTGTTTCTACTCATTTCTACAGCATGGTCTTTATCATAAATGTGTTTTATTCGGTCACCACACACTGCCTTTTATTGTCACCCTGCACCTGTCCATGAATGTCTATTACATGAAAATGGCCTTCTAACTCTTTCCTGTAAGGATTTCGCCCTAATATTCTTTTCCTAACACAGACTGGACATTGCACCAGAGTTGCAGCAAATCTTTTCTTTTCTGTTTTTGGTATGGTGCTTGACACAATGTGCCTATTAGCTTCATCCAGTGATCCATTCTGGGATTATAACTGAGAATCTTCTGGTTATTATGATTCAACTTTTCCTCAGGTCTTTTCATAAGTTTTAGCTTGTTTACTTCCAGGACCTGCTCAGCGCAACCTGATTTGGGAGATGCTTCTGTGGGCCCCAACAGCTTCTCTGGGTGCTGGTATATCGCAAATAGCAGGCGGGCTGGATTCTTGATGTCCCCCAGTGCTTGATGGATAGGTGAAAGAAGGATGGGCGGGTGGGTGGATGGACAGATGACCTCGAGAGAGGCTGTGCTGAGCAGAGGGCAAGCTAAAGCAAGATTCGTGGCGACTATAAACGCAAGAGCCCCTCTGCGGCCAAGATTTCTATTCGGGGCCACTTCAAGAGCTCTGCAGTACGGAGATAACTGATGCAGCTAAAAGTGGTCCTCAGGCCCTGGGCAAGCTGAAGTGTTGTCTGAATTCTTGAAAGAAAAATCAAGTGCGTTCAAGGTAGCTCATTTCTTAGGACGTCGGATTCAACTCAGATGCACTGAACTAGCAACATGCGTAAATACTGGGGTCTATAACATGGATATGACTCATTTCAAATCATGGAAATTATGGGTGTACAGACAGCCAGAGATTACCCATCCCAACAATCCTCTTTTCCTTACTGCCTGTATTCTGTATGTCTCTATATGATCTCACTTCCTTCACGTTTGTTCTCTCGTCGCCCCAAACTGCACTTGCCAGGATTATCAATAGTTCTCAGATTACCAGGATCCAGGGTAAAGGTACAGTTTTCATTTTATTCAGTTTATTAGCAGCATTAGAAACAGCTTCTCATTTCTTCCTTGAAACTGCTTTTTCACTTGGTTTTCATGTTTTCTCTTGTTGTTTCATTTATTCCATGAACTCCACTTTCTGAGTGGGATTGAGTGTTCTCTGGTGTCTTCTCCTGGCCTCTGGACCTGTGTACGCACACCTTATTGTACATGCCCCACCTTTCACCCTTAGTCACCTTCTGGTCCTCTGTGAATCCATCCATGTTTAACTGACTCCAAAATTTTAACTTTAAACTTTGAGCTCACCTACTCTACCGACTCATTTATCTTACCGCTGACTGTAGACTTCCATTTTCCTGTATCGATGTCTGTATCATCTATATCTGTATCATTTGTATCTCATCTATGTATTTATATATAACTGTGTCTACATCTATATTTGTATCTCTGTATTTTAAGATCCAACTCGAATCCTTTGAATCTTCCCCTCTCTATAGGAACCACAAACTTTCCCTCTGAAAGACTGGAAATTGAGTCTGCGGAAGCAAATCGAGAGTGGGCATGTGAAACGGAGGAGGGCTGCAAATTCATGAACACACATATGCACCAGGAGACATACAAAATATGAAAGGAAGGACCCGAGAGCTAGGGACTAAATACTCTCTTCACAGAACAGCGGGGAGTGGGTGATTTTTAGGGGAAATCGATGAAGTTGTGCAACAGATACTTTCTCAAGGCTGCAGGGATTCTGCCTCCGTCTGTAACAGAAGCTCAACCTTCCTTCATTAATAAACTCCAGTAAGAAGAGTTGAGGCCTCACAGCCTTGTTTGTCTGATCTGGTCTTCATGTGTAGGGAGGAGGACTTCAGAGACAGCCTTTGTCACATCCCTAGGGCTTCTCAGTTGGAAGCTGGAAGAGGCATTTTGGGGTTCACTCACTAAGCCCCAGTTGAGCTTACATTTGCTCCTCTCACAGCCTTCTTCCTCTCAGTAAACCGCCTGAAACTGTAGTCATCACTGATCATTTTCTTCACACGTCTCACAGCAAATTCAGCAAAACTTCCATGCTATAGAATTTACTCTCAAAATGTATCCAGAGGTAACTGTTTCATCTTCTTAGCCACCAATGCAGCCCAGGTCATCAGCAGCAGTTTTTCCTGGGGACCTTGCTTCTGTGTTATTACCCTCAGCCCCAGCAGTGTTCACTCGACAATCACAGTGATCCTCTGAAAAGGCATTCAGACCCCGCCATAAATCTGCCCCAAATTCCCCAAGTGGACGCCCCTCTAACCCAGTGAAAGACAAGCGGGTCCCCAGGAGCTGGAGACAGGCCATGCTTGGGCTGTGCCAGCTCTTTGACCTCATAGTTCACCACGTGGCTCTGCATCGTCCTGCAGTGACCGCAGGCAGGCCCTGCTGAGTCTGGACCGTGCTAAGAGTGCGTGTGTCTGGCTTTTTAACCTGGCTCTTTCCTCTGTGTGGGATGCTTTCTCCAAAACTATGCACGATGCCAGTAATCCCAGCACCCTGGTAGAGTGAGGTGGGAAGATTATAAATTTGAGCCCAGCCTGGGGAATTTCACAATACGAATGCCCTGGGTTTATTCCCCAGTATCACAAAATAAATAAATAAATAACAATAAAAAAGCACTTGCTCAATCCTTTAGCTCTTTTGGTCTCTGCTCAAATATCCTCCTGTTAGAAACGCACCCACCCACCATCTTATTTCTAATTCTCTCTTCTCACCTCTTTAAACTGTTTAACCTGTTTTCTTTTTATAATGTGTGACCTGGCATACGTGATGTATCTGTTCACTCGTATTCTGTCTCCCCCAGCATAACATGGCGATCGGGAGAACAGGACACTGCTGATTTGTTCAACACTATACCATCAGCTTCTGGAGCAGTGCAGGCTGCCACATGCTAGGGACTAAGTAAATATGTGGCTAAAAAATAGAGACTACAATGGTGGTTTACAGCATGGAGACTAAGAAACAGACCTCTGACTTCCAGTTTAACACTTAACTGCTGGACCAAAAATACAGCTTCTGACCAGGTTGAACTACATGAAGGGCTCTGCTGAGCATAGAATGTTCTATTCAGTATTTACAAGATGTCTACCTTGTGATAGGCATGGAAGCATAGAGGTAACAGAACTCTTGCCATCAGATTATAAAAAAAAATATTCTCAGGTAATTGAAGTATGATTGTAGTACAGATAAGGAATCCTCTTCCCAGAACCCTGGGGCTGTGATCAAACACAATGTCTAATAAATCTTGGGGACTGAGGGATAGTGACCAGGCAGATACAAAAGCATCCGACAGTAGGACAAGTTGCAAGAAGTAGCTATGGCTAGAGGAAGCCTGCAAGAAGAAGAGGGCGACTAAAGAGAGAACAGGAGCCACAGAGCAGAAGGCTTGAGCTAAAAACCTACGGGGACACCACGAATAGCATGGCAAGGTTGGCATATATGAAAGATAATGCTATTCGCCATTGTTGAGAAATACACCTTGAAAATGGGAGAAGAGGCCGTAGTCACATTGTCCAAGGGGTGTGATCTAAGGCATCACAGTGAAATTCATCCTGTTATGTAAATCCTACTGCAATTGTACCTTTAACAGTAAACAGCCACGTGCCCCCGCTACCCTTCGCGTCACACAGGATGGCAGATAACGATCCCCATTCAAGCTCGGGGCCAGACTCTCTCTCACTCCCAGAGCACAGGTGGATATTACAAAGGTGGCAATCGATAATCAGCCCTGACACGGGGCTTGCTATCAGTGATGAAAACAAAAAGACGTGGTGCTTTTCATGAGGTATCTGAGATAAGTAATTTTTTTTTGAAAAGGCACAGGCAATTCACACTCAAGTTTGCAAGATCAGGCTGGGTTGGGGTGTGGAGAAAAAAAGATGAGACTTTCCTGGAAAGCTGGAAGCACAGCGCAGGGAAGGAGAGCCTTCTCGGGGCTGGCAGCAGGCCGAGACCCAGTGGGAGCGCTATCCCCTTCCCTGTCCTCCGGCTTCTGATACCTTGTATCCTTTTAAGAGGAAAAATGATTGCAATCATGAATGAAAACTTACAAGGGAGAAGCAGGGAGGAAGACTGACAAAATAATTTTCTAACTTATGGAGAGAATGATTTTTCACAATGCGAGAGCCCTTGGCAGTGGTTTTCTTTTTCTTCTAATAAGGATGAGATTCTGCAGGTGAGACTGGCACTGAAAGCCCTTTGAAAAACGGTGAAATAATTGCCACGACTAAATAGCCTGCCTAGAGTTTTCCTCCATGGTAAATAAATCGTTCGGTATACGTTAAAATTTAAAAACTCACCCTCAAAGAAATTGCACATTTTATTTTTGCTCCTCATTTTCTCTCATGAAACGTTGAGCTCCCCTTAACCATAAACATTCAAACACACACACAGACAGTGAGGACCTGGCTTCTGGGATAAGTCCCTTTATCTTCATCTTTCTGCTGTTCGTTCCTTGTAGACTGTTTGTTCAAAGAGAACACTGGTCAGCAGGTGCCATATAAATAAAACTCTGTAGCTTCCAAGATGACAGACACGCAAAATGAACAGTGAATAATTGCAAAGAGAAATGTGGCTAAGCCTGAAATGCTACCGCTCCCTGCAGTCTCTAGCTGTAAGATCTTCGGTATTGGCTGTGGCAGATGCGCACCAGCGATTGTACAGTCAGGACTTAGATCCCAGAAAACAGGCTGATGAGAAAGTCTGTGATCTGTGAAAGTAGCCTGACTCTTGCTTTTAAATTCGAGAATTTTCTAGGCTTGCAGACACCAGCCACTTTGTGCTCCTGCTTCCTTTACAAAGGTATTATTTCAAAAAGATGCAAAATCCTGGGAAATGCAATTGAAGAGATAGCTTCAAATATACTAGAAAGGGTGTTGGATGTAGGGGCAACCACCAACCCTTGGTTACCAGAGAAAATCACTGGTTCTTTGATCAGACCACTGGTTCCATGGGAACAGAATATACTAGCCAGACACTGCTGGGAGGAAAAAGGTGGGTAGTGTGTTTCTGCTGCTAAGGACAGTGCAATAGTCCCAACAGGACAGAAAATAGGTTTGTTCAAGAATTCAGTTGGTTGCACCTTAGATTGGGGGAAAAAATATGAAGGGCAACTGTAGAGAGTATAGGACCCCAAATAGGGACAAGAATGTGAAAGGGTTCTCGCCGAGTTTAGAGGGGGCAGAGGACCACTGGAACTATTTTGTACATGGGCAATGTTTTGACCTTAAAGTGCAGGGCAGCTTTGACCTTGTGACACATTTGTTCAGGGCTTGAAGAGCAACTGGTTTTAGAATTTGTTAGTGGTGCTGAGCTGTAGCTTAGTGGTCAGGAAGACTTCAGAAAAGGAGGTACTTGTTCTATCATGTTGTGTCTTATTGGGATTTTAATATATGTGATAGTATAGACAAATATTTTTATTGAAAATGAGATATTATAGTAGCCATTGATCATTCTCTGTTATTTGGTTCAGAATGCCCTGTAATTCTTTCATTCTTTTGAATGGTTTTATACTATTTGTTATGTTTGATATTATTGCATTTGAAACTATGCTCAACTATAGCATAGAAACAGATATTTTGATAGCTACTGTTAATGTCTGGTTCTCTTACTGTAACGTGCTGTGTTGCTTATGTTGTTCTGTTCTGATCTGCTTTGTTCTGCCCTCTTTTGTTTTAGTCTCTTTAAAATAAAAAAAAGAAAAGGAGGTACTGTACCTTAGAGGTCCATAATCTACTCTCCAGAGTCACATTACCTGACCCCTATCTCAACAAGATGTGACTTAGAGTAGTAATTTCATTTCTTGTATCTCAGTGTTGTCATCTACAAAACTAATTGAAATAATAGTGCCTGTTTCTCACTGCCATTACAAGGATTAAAAGAGTGTTTAGACCATTGATTGGAACAGATATGGGAAAGAAACACATGCTGCCTTTCATTATTGTAGTTATTTTAGGAGTGATTGTTCCATCTTCTCCAGAAGGTAGCACATACCTACTACATTAAATGCTTACGATGTGTAAGTACTTCAACACGAGTGGTAGCACGTGTCTACAGCACAAGCTTTTGTTCGGCCAGAGCTCAGTTTCCTGGGACTGCCTGGGACAGAATCTCAGCACCACCCCAGACTACTCTCCCATCCCTTCCAGTGTCAGCGGATGGAAGCTCCCAAGGGAGGAAATGAAGCTCTGCTCCACAGTGGCGTGGCGGGCGAAGCTGGGTGCTGTGTTGAAGTGGGGTCAACTGGTGTTCAGCTCAGTGCTTTCCAACTCAGCTTGAATCCTGACATCGTGCCTCCCGCACAGCGAGCTGAGATTCGCTGCAAACCCCCGCACGGTGTGGATGAAAACGTGAGTGTCGCCATATACAACATTTGCCTGAAGACTGAACTATTCAGACATTTTCAATGGATCCAACTGTGCAGTATAGCGATAATTTTTAAAACAGAATCAGGCATCACACATCAAGAGAGCACCTAGATTTTCTGATTTCCTTCTTGGCTATCAAATCTGTATGCTTAGCATGAGCTGTGCCTCAAATATTGCACTAAGTACTTTCTACATATCCCCTCATTTTGTGCTAACAACTTTTTGTGTCTTTGCCCATTTTACTAACATTACAGATAGGTTTTATGGCTTGGAAGACAAGAAACTAAGATTGCAACCCAGACCTGGCCTCTGCAAAGTTTCAAGCTAGTAGCACTACTGGAATACCCATGGTGAGATGGATGAATTATTTCCTCGTAGGGTCCTAATTCAGAGTGGTGCTAAGATCCCTCAGCATTCTCCTCATTGGTCAGCACACATGTACAATATAGTGCACTATGTTAGCATATACCAGTCTGCATTTGTTACCTTTAGCACTACTGAAGACAAACACAGTACCAAGCGTGGCTTTCATCATCAATATGTGATGAGAAAGCTCCACAGCAGGAAGAGTTCCTTTGCACTACTTACTAGCATTGGCTGCTATCTGTGGGTAAATCATTCACATACAAATTCCTTTTATATGTTCTTCATTTTATGGGTCTCATGATTTCTTAATATTTCACACATAGTCCTCAGGATGAACAAAACTATCAACAGCAACAGCAATGATAGTGAAGGTTACTATCAACTCTGTCACTAATACTATTTCCTGATGTAATATATGCAGTATTACCTAAGCACCTTAGATAATACTTAATAAAGATCATTCCCATTTAACAGGTACAGCTAAGGAAACCAGTCTTCAATGAGGTTAAATACCAGCTGTGCGGGATTGAGTCAGATCTCTACTGCAAAGAGAGTGTAATCCAAAACTTACACATTTCCTGCCTGTATCAGAATTATTCATCCAATACCTTTTCATCTTGCTGCTGATTACATAAACTTGACTTTCAACATTCCAGAAGTGAGTAGTGTTACTCTTTGTGCACTCTCCTTCTTCTCTGCTGGAGTCCTGGGCTAGAGTTACCTGTCAGGTTTGTGTGGCTGGAGACAGAGAAGACCACAAAGTAGAGGTAAAAGCAGGGTATGGTTGCTGGCATGAACTTATAAAATATAAGGTCCCAAATGGAACAAGATTCACCCACCAGAACAGACAGTATAGAAACTTTGGCTCAGCAAAAAAAGTTGAGAGGCCCAGAAAGTTTTGACAATTATAATATCTTAGAGCAATTACATAATATAACTGCATGTAGTTTGGCTTATGAATTTGTAGGCAGTGTGTTTCTGTGTGTGTGTGTGTGTGTGTGTGTGAGAGAGAGAGAGAGAGAGAGAGAGAGAGAGAGAGAGAGAGAGAGAGAGAGAGAGAGAGAGAATGTATTTGAGTTAGTAATCCAGAGGTGTTATTTTATAGCTCATAGGAATCGAGGAACAGAACAGTTCTCTAGAGGCAGTTTTTAACTATATTCATTGCCAATCAATTCAGAGGCTTTGCTAATTAACCTAATAAATATTAACATAGGTTCCTGATGGTGTTGAGTTAGCAGTATGCATGATTTATGCGTTGCAGAAGATCTTTCAGGGACACTTTCCATCTAAGCAGGAAGGGAAGGTCCATCCCCCACTCTGGAGGACGGTGCTGGAGGCGAGGTTTGCTACCCAAATTTGGGGTTAGCCTGGGCTGGGTGATGCTCCGCACTGCGAGCTGGTCTTGCCCTTGGATTCCCCTTGAGGGTATTTGTCAGGAGGTCTGCAGAAGGCGCTCACAGCCAGCAAGTAGAACTTTTCCGCAAGCTCTTTATAATATGGCAAGCAGAGTACACTACTAAAAGAAGCTAATTTTCACTGGAGAAACTCAGGTAGACATAGCCTGGAGGGGCAGCTGCCTAGGGATGCAGTGGGGTTTTGTTTAGTTCTCATGGATCGGGGGCAGCAGTTGAGGGTGGTGATTGGCAGGGCTTCTTGCCAGTCAACTGTGAGACTCCGCCTTCAAGAGGGAGGAGGAGGGTTTGAACTTCCATGGACTTAGTGGGAACACACTTGGTGAGCCAGTTCGAATGTAGGCCGTAGAGGAATAGCCAAGCTGCCGTCTGGGGCCTTGGTGTGCGCATATGCGGATCCCTGACTCACAGTGCAATACATGTGAACTTCCGGTGAGGGCCACAGGGACCCAGTTCTGGAAGCTCTACGGTCACAAGCGCAGGAAGCCAGACCACAGTCTGCCAGTACTTTCAGGGTCTCCTCCTTTAGCTGCCCCTCACTTCCCCAGCTTTAGCTCCTGTGCAGAGAGCTCTGTGCTCCATCAGATCCTGGCTATGCTCCTGCAAAGCTGATTCTGTAATAGTTTGCATCTATATTGTGCTCCCAGGCACTCTCCCTGACGTGCTGTGTTCAAATCTCCTAAAGACAGAGAACGGGGCCATCTTTGAATGGACAACAGTCTTTGGAGCTGCTGTGATTGTTGTTTTTAAAGAAACGTTTCTGCTCCTTTCCATTTAGTATGATATACTGTCCTTGCGTCTGTTTAGGTGGTGTTATAAATGCATACCCTTGTATATAGGTACACAATTTGTGATAACTAAATCTAGGAAGTAGTCTAAATGTCCACTAACAGAATGGAGCAAGAATTGTTATGTTTTGATATAGTCATTTTTAGGAAAATGGATGGATCTTGAGAGCATCATGTTAAGAGAAATAAATCAGACACACATTTTTTAAATATCACATGATATCTCTTATATGAGAAACTCGATATACAAATAAAGTGCAAAATAGAAAACAAGAGGAAGAAATAGAAAAAATTAGTCTAGCAATGACAACACATTCAAAAGTGTACCTTGATACAGAATAATTGTCTCATGCATTTTATAGGTTTGTTGGCTTGTCAGTCTGGCTGTTAATCTGTATATGTAATAACCAAGTTTTTAAGGGCTTGTCAGATAAATAAATGAATAAAAAAAGAGGTGGTGGAGGTGATAAAAAAAGAACTGAGATTGTTATGTAAATGTACCAATGCCCCACAATGAATGCCATCATTATATTCTAAAAACAAAAACTAATTAAAACAACTATTAAGATACTCAAAAAGTTAAATAAAAAATGTTTAAGTCTCTTTAAAAAATTTTAAAAAACAAAATACACTCATATATCCATTGAAAGTTATGTAAATTTAATTTAAATTAACAACTCGGCCTCACAAAAATCATGTTTTACCAAAAATCATCTTTTATCTGAATCTTAAATTGCTTTTGCAATCCATAGCTTCACTTCATTGCAATGAGTGTCTATCGTTATGTTAGCTTTGAGTCATAGCTGCTGGGACTCTTGCGTGAGCCTGATTTAACTATGCATTGTGCAGAGCAAACATCATCTGAAGCAATTCCAGGTCACTGTGAAGGTCAGCCTCCCTCTTCACACTGTTTCTCAATCCCCTGACGACCAGCAGGATTTGAGATCTGATTTTTTTACTTCTTTTTCCATTGTTACCACTGAAGCCTACAACTTCCTAGGAAAAAATGTCTCTGTGTAGACTTTCACTAATTAATAAGAGATGAAGCATGATCTCAATTCTAAGGCATGCCCTGAATACCTTTCTTCCATGTTATTTAAATTTGAGCTTATTTACTAGTACATGTATGTGACACAGAATGACTGCTTTCCTTAGTATTTGGTACATCTACATCGCCATCTTAATTCTTCTTCTGCATGCCTTTCCCTGCCCTCCATCTCTTGGCCCCCTTCGTTTTTGCTGGAGATCTATCTGCTTGTTTTCTTTTATCTATCTTTTATTTTGATCTTTGTTTCTACCTTGGCTGTTTCATATGAGAGAAGCCATATGGGAAGCTCATGTGTCTGATTTGTTTCGCTTGTGTTATGTTTCCAAGTTTCATCTGAATACTTCAACACATAAAACAGGACCTTCTGAGTTCCCTTTCTCCTAAAAAGCAAAGCGAAAGATAATGAACAACCCAAACAAACAAAAATAAATACACAGATACAGATGTACAAAACCCAGACTTTCTCCTAATGACTCTCTAGGAAGCTGGAGATATTTTGCCAATTATGCTGAGCAAGGGCCAGAAATCTATCTGCCTCCTGGCCCTTCAGCTCAAGAGTCAGCAGGTGCAAGTCAGATTAGATAAATCTGTTCTTCCCCTTCCAATATGTCTAAGGAAGAAGCAGGAAAACACATCAAAGCATATACATGTTGTAAAGAAAGGCAGCTTTCTGTTCTGCCGTTTGGGCCTACGCTCACCTTGTATTCAACACAGAAAGGTCAATATTTGGAAGAGAATAAGAAAGATATTTATGACACTGTAGGAGCACACATTTCATTTGGAAGGACTGGCTGTGCCTTCAACACTTTTTTGAGGAGTCTCGGTAGGAAGCCAGTGTAAATGCTACCTATTATTTTTGTGAACTGAGCTCTTAATTTGCATCTGTTTCCTATTGGATAACTCCAGGAAATTGAGATCACAAACTTTGAAGAGGAGAATACCTGCTTAATGTTCCATGGCAGTCAGACTTTGTGTGTGATGCTTGCTCACAGCCAAAGCTTCACTGGCAAGAGGCAGAATGAGCAATTTAACCAATCACTGACTGCGTGAGTCCATTGGGCAAATGGAAAGTAAGGCCATTCTGTCAAGGGAAAAAATAAAGTCTTATTTTGAGCAGTTCATCATTTAAAGAGAGACTTTTAAAAATGTCTATCAGACAAAATGGGTCCCTTAAAGCTGTAGGTAAAAGTTAAGAGAGGAATTATTGGGGGAAATTACCACCATGGTAGAAATGTACCATTAGGAGGTGTAGCATAGCTCCCTCTTGTGTTTCTTTGTTATGTACAATAAACAGAAATGGCAGCTTTAAAGCACAATGCATTGTGCAATGTTTAAACATTTACTGGAAGCTGACTTTGCCTGTTTCAGAAGTCAGCCCTTACTCAATGTCTTACATTTCAAATGCCTTGTGTACTGTGTCTGCTTTGGCACTCCATGACAACCTCAGAGTAGCTATTGCTCCCTGCCTCCCCATCTTTCTAACTGAGAACTTAGTGCTGTATTTGGTTGATCATGTCTCTGTCAGCTACTGCTGACTAACAAATGACCCAAATCTTGGTGTGATATGATAGAAACTCGTAGCTCATGCATATGGAATCAACCCCCTTAATCTCCACAGGCTTTTCCCACAGTTTGGGGGAGGGGGTTGCCCAGCTGTCACCTGGAGTACCTGTGGCCATGTGACTGTGCTTGAAGGGTTTCTCAAACTGTCCCGGGTCATCCCAAACATACCTACCCTCCTTGTGGAGATAGCAATGTTGTAAGAGGACTATTGGAAACACAGTTGCTTTTGCAAGTTTCTGTTAGCTTATTCCCCTTACCACCTTATTGGTCACAGCAATATGTATAGAAAATATATTTTGCATCTTTGAAGAGGAATGATAAAGTCTCATGACAATGAGTAGGGATCTGGGCTCATTGTTGGCCCCACAAAAATGATAATAATACCTTAATAATTGTCTGCTTACTTCATCAAATCATTGTCTCTGTCAACTGATTTAACTTTCAATCTACCTGCATTACTTACTTTTCTGTACAAAGTAGTTTACTAGACACCAAACTAGATGTGTAGTAGCCCTTACTGTATGGTAGATCATTTAATTATTCCCAGCTCTTCTCCATGCATTTATTATTTTTATTGACAATGAAGAGAGTGGCACACTTAGTTAGCATTTATTGTTATTGATTGGATATGAGGCACAGAATAAACACTGAAATCTTATGGTGACCCTACTGAGTAGGGACAGTGATCTTAGTTTTGTAGATGAGAAAATCCAGGCACAAAATGATGAGATACAAGAGATTAAGAAATTTGCCTGAGTTTAACCTACTGGAAAGTACTGAAGCTTATACTGAAATTTACATCTGTTGTATGTCACAAACTTGACTC
The DNA here is from genome assembly GCA_004027295.1 of Dolichotis patagonum. Lineage (NCBI taxonomy): Eukaryota > Metazoa > Chordata > Mammalia > Rodentia > Caviidae > Dolichotis > Dolichotis patagonum. Next base: position 115,506 of record PVJX010001718.1, read on the forward strand.
TCAACTCTCAGCAAATATACAATTTCAAACCATCCAAATACTAGTAGAACAAATTTTCAATGTGTTATAGTGTCGTGCCATTTCTTTGTTAGGAAATTTCAATTATTTCTTCCTGACTATCAGATGAATGGTAGTCTGCTCTTGTGACACCAAATCCCAAAATGCTCTGGGGACAACATCTTCACCTATTCTTTTTGAACACAAAACACGTGTCCCAGTGATGCGGTGTTTCAATGGGGACATAGGAATGCAGCTCTCTCCACTTTCCCATCTCTGTTCATACCGTTTGGAGCTTTCTGCAGCAGTCAAGTCCCCCTGGACATCTCTGCTGTGAGAGTTTTCTGGCACAATAAAGAAATAAAAGTACAAAATGAGCAGGTTTATTGGGTTGAGGACGTGGAAAGGAGCACACTACCCATCGTGGCTGGGCTGTCTCCTTTGACCAGATACAGAGAGGTAGAGGGTTATATGATCTCGGACCAGCAGTGGCACGGGGCAGACATTGATGATGGGTGAGGAACTGATTGGAATTTTCTTTGTACCAAACAGGAAAGGGAGTTGCGATGAAGGTTGAAGAAGGAAGAAGTGGTAGGCATTCCTGCTTTGGCCTTTCCCCATGTTAGACCACCGCCATAGCTGTACAGTAATTTATACTAGAGCAAGAACCTTTCATTCCCGTCTTTGTATTGTTAGGAAAAGGTTGAAGACTGTCTCTTACTACTTCCTGCTGGATGGGGACATTATGTTGGGGTCTAGGAGGTTGATGGGATGACAGTTGATGTCCATGTAGAAGCTGGTACCAGGTGTTTTAGTCTGGACAACTTTACCATTGGTGAATGCTCACATCCTAGATTGGAGAAACAAAAAACACAAGGTGCTACGAGGAGGCAGGCCACTATCATAATTAAAGGACCCAGAAAAGGTAGAAGGAAAAGCACTCTTGATCCAAAAGTGTCATTCCATCAGGGCCATGGTGAGGAAGAATCTGAAAAATAAGCATGGGTTTGGGAGGGGTGAAGTTATAAGAGGTAATTACTGGTGAAACAAAAGCCCTTGGGATGAGAAGAGATTGGACAAGACTTTAGATGAATAAGAAAGTGGCCATCTGGTAACTTTAACTGGAGGCCCCAGTAATCTCCATAGCCTTATGGGAGACATCCCAACTAAAGTTCGTACAGTTAAGACACTTCATTGTTGCTGATCTGATGTTATATTCACACCTTCAAATATAAAATTGGGATTTTTTGTGATGATAAATATTTTCTTTCAGATCCAGACATCTGTCATTTTCTTGTGTTCTAGCCAAGAGATCCAAGTCAAACCAACATAAGGTCACCAGTCAAATGATAATTTTTAAATAAAAATGTATGCAATGTATATGTTATACTTAGAGACACTTAAATATTGAGCAGTCCAAACAATGTCACAAATTTCTTCAGTACTCAAATGTTAAAACACCCATAGTTAATAGAAAATAGTAGTTCCATTTAATGTTCTATGTTAAACTTATTGTCTCTACTACACTGTACTGTTATCAGTCTTTTCTTCTAGATGTTCAACAACTAATAGTAAGAGATAATTATAAATTTCTTTCAGATTCCTTTTACTGGAATTCACCAGACCTTTTCCAGAAGAAGGTTATATGATGCACATTGGAGCCATAATTAGCTATATTCTAACATCTGCTGCTTTAACATGCCTCTAACTCACAAGCCAAATGCCTACTCCAGGTAAACGGAGCTTAAGAGTTTACAGAGTACCTTTACACCATCTACACATTGGTTAAGTCTTACAATAATTGTTAAGAACAAATAAAAATAAAAACCAAAAATTTGGATTATCCCTCTTCAAAATAAAGAAAAAAGCTCTCCTCCCTGCCTTTTTCTTTGAACACTTATTTTACAAAACTTAAATTATAAGCACTTTCTTTTCTCTTTGAAATGTATATAAACCCTTTTGAAGAGTAGATAAGGAATTTTGTCAGCTTTGTGACTCAGGAGAATCTTTCTCAAGGATCTCCAAAGCAGCCCTTTGAAATGTGAGCATCAAGGGAGACAGGTATCTCCCACTTTCTGTGGGTGCAGAGGGCCGGACTTCCCTGACCAACTTGCTTCAAGTTACAAAGTGACTTCCTGTCACTTTGCTATGGAAAAACCAAGTATGGTCACTTCAAACCCTGAATCACCATAGGGTAAGCTCTGAGTGGATAATGATGCTTGAAAGTCCTATGACTTGAACACTAGTTAGTCTTACCCTGAAAACACATGTACTCTAAAGAGCATGAAAGAGCTGAGCGCTCTTGCCGTGTCTGCAGTTGCCTAGCAGATTTCTTATGATGGGCATAGCATTCTGCTTCCATACCTATTTAATAATCAAACTGTTTTCTTTCTCTACCACCTTTGGAGGGAGGGTTTTTAAATTGAAGGAAGATTTTATTTTTAATTGCATTTCTCACTACAGTCTGCAAGGAAAGTTTTATTATATTCATTCTGCAAGATACAAAGATGACTCCGAGATATTAACTAATTTGCTCATTTAGACAGCTAGTAAGTTACAGAATTAGTGAATTGAGACCCTCCATGAAGCCAGGAATCATTTGTCCACTTTACAATGAGATTTAAAGGTGCTTCACAAACATTTCCTTTATCGATCAGTGTGCTGAGAAACAAAATTTGAAGGTGATGGAAGACACCGGATAATTTTGCAAATCCTGGTAGGAGAAAAGAGTAGTGTTCTTTGGTTAGTTCCTACCAGCTTACAAAACCAGTTCCATCTGCCTTTTGCCATCTCTGCATCCAAGAATGTCACAGAGGTCATTTGGAATAGGTCATTGAACCCACAGGAACCTGCAATGCTACAGATAAAAGCTTCTTTTGTTCTCACAGAGCAGTTTAACAGCACACATCTGGGTGAAGATTTCTTTACCACAGGACTTTTGAGAGGTTTAATATTCTAATGCTCATAATGTCTTTTTTAAGGTATTGAGGGTCAAACTCTGGGCACTCTTCCATGGAGCTATATCCCCAAGTCCATTTTGCACTTTTTTTTTCATTTTGATATAGGTTCTTGATAAGTTGCCTGAAGGAATTGGACTTGCAGCCCTTCTGCCTCAGCCTCCCAAAGTGCTGGGGACACATAATATCTAGCATACTTAGTCATGAACTACTTTGGGCAATGATGCTACGTCAGGATGAAACTGAACTCTATAAACTACAAGAAATATGAATTAATTATGGATTATACTGTCAAGTATTTGGCCCATTGCATGTATCACAGGGCTTCTCTGGCCATTTCCTCACCTACTGATTTGTAGATTCGCTAAATGTGAATGGGGCGACCAAGCACCGAGCAAACTGCAGCCAGACACTGCCGCTGAATCTTGTCCTCGGCTATCAGCTTTCAGATGAGCATCGCCCTTGTTGTCCTGTTTTCACCATCAGAACTTCTCATCCACAAATCCTTGGAATCAGATCCTCCATTTCTTGGCAGTGTTGGGCTTTCTGATGTCTCCAGCAGTGCTTAACATTTGCTGCAATATTTGAGGTCCTGTGTTATGTTCTTGCAGACTGTGGCATATCTAAACCTCATTCTTTGAACAGGGTTTACTTTTCCCAGGCTTTATTTTTGCTATTCTGATGGGTGAGGAAACAGGCACTTACAGATTAAATAATGTGCCCTAGGTCACAGGCTCACAAATGCTAGTGACAAAGCTTAAATAGACCCAGATGAACAGCTCATGGGTATAAATTAACACTGCTTTGCCACCTTTTGGTGAAGCATGTAAGGTTTTGTTGGGAGCCCTGTGTGGTCAGAGGAGAGGAACCAGTGGGGTTGTGTTCATTCATGTGTTACAAAGCATTCACCCAGTGCCTACCAGAAGCTGTGTCAATTGTGTTTCTTAGAGTGTATCATAAATGCACCAGGTGTGACCAGAAGTGATCCGTGGTGCAGAAAAAGATGATTCATCTCAGAAATTCAAATTTATGGAGGAGAAAGGAATGTCATTTTTAGAAAACAAAGATATCTGGGGAATAGAATGCAAAAGCCATGTAAGTTTTCAGAATGCTGGACAGTCCTCAGCAATTGGACACTTTGAGGTACCCAACTTGGTTTCAGTCTCAGAAGTCCTGTGGTCCAGTCCTGAACTGGAAGAGCTCGGGCACTGAAAGTATCCCCAAAAGCTGGCAATTACACAAGAGTGCCGGCTCCCGGGTCGGAAGATCTGAGTTTATCAGACTGACCTTTTCCCTCTTGTTTTTCATGTGTTATTCCCCAAGTACACTGGCCTTCTTCCTGGTCTCTAATACTGGACGTCCTGGCCAAGGGGGACCTTTTCCCCCAAGTCGTCTCACACCTGGTCAGTCTCGACACAGACCACAGCTCCTTTCTCCCTTTCTCAATCCTCCCTTCTCTTTCCAACCAGAGTCACAGGGTTGGCATAAATGCTACCTTTATCACTGCATGGGAAGTTCAAGCCTCACATCTGAAATTCTCAAGCCTCACATCTGAAATTATCTTTTTTTTTTCTATTCATTGACTATATCACAGCTGTCACAGGTGGTCATTGCAGGAATTTAGTTATTTCAGGAGCAGAAACCTATTCACTTATTCCCAGCTTTATTCTTCATTCTGTTGTGGTTGTTGTTTATAACAGCATCTTTATTATTGTTTTATTTTAAAGAGAAAAATAAAACAAAATTTCAAAACATGATAATTAAGGGTGACAATGGTATAGACATTGTGTATTATTATCTTCAGATCAGTTACTCAGAGTACAAGATGTCTGCATTTAATCATCCGAACAATCCTAGCATGAATCTTTCTCTTCAATGAGCTGAGAGAAATCAGAAGCATAACTATCTTAAATATCTATCTATATATCCTAACTATATAGTGTTTCTTTCAGCTTCTCACACTAGTGAGACCATACAATATTTACACATGTGAGTCTGATTTATTTCACTTATGAGTATGGTCTCAAGTTGCATCCATTTACCTATAAAAGTCTCATGTTTAACCTTCTATTCTTCATTCTTAGAACTATGCTTAATAATACCTGCAAATGATGAAACAAATGTTGACGTGCACAAACCACTTTTTAATGACCTCTTTCCTTTGGTTTCTGTTTCTGCTGAAAAGGGAAAATAATAGCATTTTTCAGTGTCATGAAAATCTACAAAACAGATATGAATTACTTGTGAATGCCTAGCATGCAGTGAGCACTTAAGAATGTGAGTTATTATAATAGAAAGACACAGAACAACTTACATGTATAGGAACCACACAAAAGCACTTTTTGATAATTTCTGTGTTTCCCAGAGGTGCTAAATTAAAAATATATAGGGGTTCTCTGAACCCATTTCTTCAGTTCACAACCAAGCATCTTATAATTTTGTTGGTCTCCTTACTGTGGATCTGAGCTATATGATTCCCAAGGAGCATCGAAGACCATAAAATTTTTGTACTATATGAAGCACAAAAAATGTGAGCAATAAAAAGCAAGACAAGGACCGTAATGAATAATAGCAAGGGCATTTGCAGAAATCTGCTTCATCTAGCTAACATGATAAAAATGCTTATGTTATGGGTGTGTTTGTGGGCTGATGTATTTGGTGCTAACTACTAACATGTAAAACATAATGATAATTGTGCTTAGTTTAAAACTTTAAGACCTTTGGGGCTCCTTCACTGATATAGAAATTAGCCTATATTGTCACTATCAAAAACTTCCATTTTTAGATTCATTTTCACAGCTATTTTGAAGGAAAACAAGAGACTTTATGGTAGCCATTGTTGATTTCCTATTATCTTGTTTTGAAGTCCTATATTGCTCTTATTGTTCTTTCGGATTAGTTTTATTCTGGTTTTCTTTTGTTTTTTGTTTTAGTCTCTTTAAAATACATTAAAAAGAAAAAAACAACAAATGGAGGTTATACAAAAAAAAAAAGAACATGGAAATTGTTCCCTAAAATTGTGTTTCTCAGGGTACGTTCAAAAGTTGAGTTTATTACATGTACTAATTTAAGAACCACAGGTAAGTTTTCATTATTTTTCACAAGTTGATAAGTAATCACTTTTAGTTTATTCCTAGGTTCTCACTGTATATTTAAAAATACAATTCAGTGGTCTATTATGAATTCTGCTGTAAGTGATGGAGAAATAGCAATGCTTATTGCTTACCAAGTCTTGTTGAGGATGTTTATATTCTAGTGTTGGGGACAGAGAGAGAAACAAAGTAAATGTGGTAGATGGCATTATTTCCCCTCATTCTCCAGCTCCCCTCCACTCTTTAACCTCTGGTCAGTGACTTTGGTAGTTTGTTCCTTATAGACAAAGGGTGAGGCCCTGCCTCAGGGTTGAAAGGGACATCAGTTTCCAGGAGGGACATTACATTTTGCTGCAGGGAATTCTGTCTTCAACTCTACTCATCTGTGTCTGGACATCTTCTAAATTTTGTTGTCTGCCTACCGTGCTAGCCAGTACTCTGCTTTCTAAGGCAAAGCTGCACAAGCCCGTTTTCCAGTGTGGCTCACCAGTCACTGTAGCTGGGGCACACTGGTTGCATGAACTTCTGTCATTCAGTGATAACCGATGTCCCGTTTCCCCTGGATCCAATTTATCTCCCAACCACGTGCACCTTTTATTCCTGCTGTCTTATCATTTCTTCATATTATTCAGTTCAATCTCAGTCCTATTTCCCCATCCCTGTGCTCTGGGTGCTATCCATTATATTGTGAACAAACTCTCCTTTTTAAATTGATGATTTTCTTTCTAAATCATGAAAGGAATATATGCTAAATGTGAGAAATTTGTAAAAAGTCAAGCATATGCTGAATAGTGTTTCCGATTGTACAATATCTAGAATTCTGACTCTTCCTATTCCTTTATACTTACAAACAAACAGATTCTCTCGTGCGCTCATCCCTTTCCCGCCATGCTTCCCCAAATGAAACAAAATTAAGCAGAATGTGCTCCTTTTATTCATGCTAGCCCTCCAGGGATAAAAAGAAAAAAAATCAACTGATGTGTTGCCTGACTTTTCAGTTTCACATACAGTGGCTTCACTCACAATTTTGTCTCTGACTTACATCACTACATTTCAAGTTCCAAGAACAATTTCCATGTCACCTGCTGGATGACTACTAAGTCAATGCCAAATATTTTTTTAATGTCCCACCAGTTTCTAAAAAGCAAATTTTACGTTAGCATGATTAACATTAGCTTCAGTCTTGAAATTTCAGGGTTCACCATCCCCCCAGTTTAGTTTTCAGTCATATAGTTCAAAATTTACTGCAGATGAGGCTGTGAGGGCTGCAGGATTTTGTGTGATATTTGGAGATCTCTGGCCTAGAAATAGCTAATAACATGTATGTTCATATTTCGTCAGGCTGAACTCAATCACATGTCTCTTAACAAATAATTTCAAGGAAGTCTGGGAGCTTTAAAGCAGCACAGGCATATTTGGGCATATCAATATAAAAGCCTTTTTAAAAAAAAATCCTTTCCTTCCTCTTCTTTCTTTTCTCTCTTCTTTTCTTCTTTACTTCCTATCTCTGCATGTATGTATTTATGTACTACATAGAAACATATATAAATTACATGTAATGTATATTATAGCTATATAAACATAATGCCACTATATGCTGCATGTAGCATATAATCATAATTTCTGAATACACTAGAAAATATATGACTCTCAGTTACTCATGGATCCAGTAATATTCATCTAAATTTTTTAAGAATTGTAGCATTGGACTGAAATAAGTCAGCAGACTCCAGAATGGAGATCTAGGGCCATCCAGTCCTTTGTGAAGCAAAACCATGCAAGTTAGAGTCAAGTTATGGAAAACTGAACAGCTTCAACTTTGTGCTTCAGGGCAACAGGCTTTCTAATAAAATAACTGATGGAAGAAGAATCTAAGTTCAGAATATTTTAAAATGATGGCCTATAATTTAAGAAAGAGATCATCAATGCAGCCTAATCATCACAGAAACCTAAGTAGCTGAAACAATAGCAAATTTAAAATATTTCAGATAGCAGAGAATGGCATCAAGGTCAAAGTGGAATTTTTAATACAACCTTGGGAATCTTTCCTCCCTTCCTTAGTCTACGCTTTTGACACCTGTAAATCAGCACACTCTAGAAAATTCAGGAAGGTAGATAGAATTCTGTACAAACAGCAAAGGTTGGACATGACTTCCTTGTACTCTGGAAGAAGGATTTTGAGTGGCCATGGGAGTTTAACAGGAAAGAGGAAAGAGATTGGATCGCAGTTGAGGACAACCTGGCAATGCACTAGGGGAGAGGGAAATGGGGGGCCCCAGGCACTTTTTAAAATGCCTTCTCAGCCCATATTATTCTTTACTTTCACTGTGGGATTTTTTTTGGTCTTCACTTAACTGTATGTTTCTGGGTCCCTTGCTTACATTCAGGGAGTTCTGAGACCTGCTGTCACCCTGCTGAGCTGCACTGTGACTCTGCGGCCATCACACACAGCCCGACCCACCCTAAGCTTGAGCCCACCTCAGCCTGCTGGCCTCAGGCTTCATCCCTAACTCCCCCCTAGATTTTCTAGTCCATTCCATTGTCCTTCGTCCCTTCCACTCCTATTTGACAGCCCTTCTTCCTTTGTCTTCTTTTTCAAGCCTTTGCTATCTAACAAGCTGTATGTAAAATATTGGACACACAAAAGGCTGCTTGGTCACCAAGGAAATGATGTGAGGCCACTGCCACAGTAGCCCGAGGATCAGGTGAGACAAACCAACAAGTTTCTGAGTGTGCCCAGAACTGGACTCTGATTCATCTACTGCGATAAGAGAGAGTGAGAAGTCACTTTCTCCTGTGCTTGTGGCATTCACGGTTCAGGAGAAGATACGAGAAAGGAGGTTTTGCATATCCAGGATTAGATGGTGCTATCATTTGGATTTTGAGCCTGCCCCCTAAAGCTCATCTGTTGAAGGCCTAGTTTCCAGCCTGTGTCATTACTGGGAGGTGGAGAAAATTGTTAGAAGGGGGCTCTAGGGAAGAGAGTTAGGTTACTGGAGATGGACTCTTGAAGAAGATATTGGAGCCCCAGCACTCTTCGTCTCTCTTTATTTCCTGACTGCCATGAGGTGGGTGGTTTCTTTTGCCATGTGCTTCTATCCATAACGTATCACCTAACCACTAGCCCAAAGCAACAGGCCAACAACCAGGAACTAAAACCTCTGAGACCGTGAGATAAATAAATGCTTCTTTCTTCTAAGTCATTTCGGTATTTTTTTTACCTGATAGTTATCTGATACAAATAGAATTGTAAAAATAACAGAATTTTTTCACTTTAGAAGGCACCAGCAGGAATTGCAGTAATATCTGCATTGTTTTACAATGTTAGGTGGCTAAAGTACTATGATATCTTTCCCCTCTTTCTGTGTCATTCTTTTTTTGCCGTAACTATTTTTTCAGTATTCATGCTACACATTACTAACCTGAGGTAGGCTTTTTTTTTAACCAAGTGATTGTTTAGGTATCTCGCTGAATTAATTCTGCAGCATTCTAGTAAGTGTACACCTTCATTTTTTGAAATTGAGATTGTTTCTCCAAAATCTTACATTCCACAAAATACAAATTCTACTTTAGTTTTGGTTCAGAGCCATTGTATGCTGTATTGCTAACATAATAGTATCACCAGAAATAACTATATTTATTGAATATGATGTGCACACTCTACTCACTGAATAGAGCCAATGTTTTATTGAAGATTCATAACAACTCTATGAGGTGCAAATTTCCCCTGTACTTTACAAATGAAGTTTGGAGAGCATTAAAAATTTGGAAAAAGCCACTTAATATCTCTATGGTAAGGATTCAAAATTTTGTGTTCCCGGTACCAAAATATATACTTCTTTCATTTAAAATATAAAAAATAAGCTGAAATGCCTGACTGAGTTAAAATCTTAGTCTGTAACCAGCAGCACTCATTCTTGCAGATTCTAGAATCATTTCCCAGACACTGCCCAACTTTGAGACTTCAATGCAAATTAGAAATATAAGAACACTTAAATTAATTCCAAATTGCCACTGATCTACACAATAAATATTTCCATCCTTCTCAGTGGTGAGAATCACTGGTGTATTTTCTCAATAGCTCCATGATGAAGGACTAACTGGCATCAGGTGTAACAGTTACTTCAAAGTTTCAAACAGTTTTCTCTAACTTTTTAGAAATGGCATCACCTAGTTGTTTACACACACTAATCTTTCACGGAACAAGGATTCCCAGGGTATGCATTTTTCTCTTAATCTTGTTCAAAATACATAAAATGTTAGCCTAGAATAATTACAGGTGGAACAAATAATACCCCAAGTGACAGGGACTAATGGCTTCTGGGTCTGGGTCATATCATCTGCCTTCTGTGCCAGGGTGTCTCATGTTCCCAGGGACCATGCTTTGAGGTGGAAGCTGCTCTTCCTCCCTGTCAGAAAGACAGTAATGAGGCATTAATCAGTCTAATTACTTGCAAACATAATTGCCCATAATTTGAAGAAAGCAAATATTATGCTTACTGGAGCTTCTAGGAAAGAAAAAAGGTTCTTTTCAACTGCCAGCACAAGGGGCGGATGAGAATCCTTTGTCAACAACCTCTCTTTCAAGGGAGCTTCAAACACCTTGCACAGTGTTAGACTTCTAGAAGAATCATTGCATCATGTTGCCAGGACCCACTGTGTGTCCAGGCCAGCTGAGAGAATCAGAAGTTCAGCGACGTCTCCTTGACTGAAAGAGTTCATAACTGCAGCTGCCTCTCAATCCAAGTTTCTGAACTCTGTGCTCTCAGCCCCTGTGAAATACCCGGAGAATCTAGTAAAAAATCTTCCTGCTTTGCTTACACTGGTTTAAGTGGCTTTGTTTCACTTGAAAACAAAAAGCACTCTGCTATAAAGAAAGGATAAACGAGTCATTTGTAGGAAAATGAATGCATCGTGATACTATATGTTAAGTGAAATAAATCAGACACTTAAGCTTAAATATTGTGAATTTTCTGTTATATGAGAAACCCAAAATATAAATAAATTAAGCAGCAAAATAAAAGAGGGGTACTAAGAAACAAGGGTGTAAATCTTTTGCAAAGGAGAAGGGGAACAAGAAATGGAGGGAGGAGTGAGAGGGAAGAGGATGGGGGAGTGGAAAGTGCACTGAGATGGATTATGTGCATGTATTAACTGCCCTGGAGAAATGTAATCATTGTAGACTGTAAACATGCACTAATACATTTTTTTTTCAAAAAGATTTGAGTCTTCAGATACTGAATTCTTTGGGAAAAGCTGCGGTAGTCCCTCTTAGCCATGGTTTCACTTTCTGCAGTCTTGGTTATGATCATTCATGGTCTAAAAGTATTCAGTGGAGAATTCTGAAAATAAAGCATACATTTTAAATTTCACTCTGTCCTTGGCCGCAGGCTGGAATCTCACACTGTCCTGCTGAGTCCCAGGGTAGGTGTGACCCATCCCTTGGTCCAGCGCACACAGGCTGTATAAGCCACCTGCCCCTTAGTCACTTTGGAGCACTCCATCCTTGTGTCTCTGCTCAAGTCATCCTTAATCATGGCCACAAAGTGCAAGGAGAGTGACGCAGACACCGAGTTATGCCAGGAGAAGCCCTGAAGTGCTCCCCTAAAGGGAAACGTTAGAAGTTCTCAACTTAACAAGAAAAGGGGGAAGGGGAGTGTGGAGGCTGCTCACACTTATGACAAGAACGAATCTATCAAAGAAACCGTGAGGAAGAAAAAAGGAGTGTGCGCTAGTTTTGCTGTCACACCCTGAAGTGCACTAGTCATGGTGACAGTGTGTGAGGAGAGCTTAGTGAAGACGGAAATCACACTGACTCTGTGTCCGCACATAGAGCGCAGAACAGAGTACGTGTACACGGGTAGGGTTTGTGCTTCAAATACCCACTGGGGGCCCTGGAACACATCCCCCACAGATTATGGGGGGCCACTGTCTTCCCTTTTTTGAGCAGGTAGCTTTCTGCTCTGAGAGGAAGGAGAAATGGTAAAACCTTCCATTTCCCTGAGATGGTAAGTTCAACTTCTCCAGGAAATGCTTGATTAGTTCTGGGGTTTCTTTGCCAATGGATGCTCAGAAGAGCTAAAGCCTACATGCTTTCTAATGGCACGAGTGTATTTCCACAGCAGGTCAATCAGACAATAAAAAGCGACTTCTATAAATTAATTCAACACAGCCTCAAGGCCTCATGTGAGTTTCAGCAAAATCTTGAAGATATACAGTTATATGCCTTGACCAATGGCACACAGTAACTTGTCTTCAACTGCTGGTCCCTATTAATGCATCCAGTTCAATCCACTTTAAATGTGATTGTATATGGACTTCCAAGCAGTCTGCTCAAAGAACCAAAACTACACGGTAACTTCCCTTGGGATATTTGTATTATTTTGTCTCCCTGGCTATCCTGAGGTAAAGAGTGCATGCACTTTGCTACTTTGCCCTCTCATCTTCATTGAATGAAACATATTTTGGAATCACAGCCTTTGAATTTCAGGTGATGCTGACCAGGTGAGTAAATACCACACACCTGATTTCATAACCCAGGGAACACCAATTTCCCTTCCAAACCAAGAGGGTTTAAAACAAAATGAAGCAACACCTGACTATAAAGGAGCCCGACTCTGGAAGCTGTTTCATTTCTAAATGCTGTGATTCTCTGACCCAAAAGATAAATGTATGAAAAACAGAAAGGAAACCTGTATTGGACTAAAATCACCCACTGAAGAGGAGGAATCATAAAATACATTTTATTACTGACTCTTAAATCTTGTCAGTATAAATCTTTTTCGAATGAAAACTAGAGTTAGGGTTTCTTCCTGAATGTGAACTTTTTTTGTGTGTGCAAATGAGCCTAGTCTTTTTGACTTCTCTAAGACATAAATAACACCAAAATGATGGTTCCTGCAGTAAAGTAAGTAGCAGGTAGTCATTAAGAGTTAGGCTTTGGAGTTGGCTTGGCTTCATTTCCAAAAGTTTTAGGATATCAGGCAGCTAAATAGGAAAATTCAGGTTTCTTATCTGTAGAACTGGGGATAATGCATTTGCTTCTTGGGGGGGGAGCTATAAAAGTTAAAAGAAGAAAATCATGTCAAAATACTTGAAGTTGTAACCATTTTTAATTATACCCATGTATTCATTTATTCATTAGACAAGCATTTGCTGAGTGACTACCTTGTGTTAGGTACTGGTCTAAAGTTTAGGGAAGAAACACTGAGCCAGAGAGACACACAAGGTCTATTCCCTGGGGAATCTTGCTTGCTACTGAAAAGGCAAACTTTAAAAATGAACAAATGAGTGCATGATATTAAATGCGAAGTAAGGTTTTATAGGAAGAGAAACATGCATTTGAGCAGAGCTGTTTAAACAAAAGCCATATCACACCAGAAGGAATTCTGTCTGTGCAGAATTACCAGATGTAAAGGATGGCAAGAACAGCCCTAGCAATCTCACTCATGCACTTGCCCTATTAACTGGGAACAACATGAAGACACTTGAAGGTCATGATGGCAATAAAGTATACTCAGTTTCAAATACTGTGAATTTAGACATATTGGTCAAAATGACCACAGTGAGCAAATACCTGTGAAAACAAGATTGTCCGTTCTTCATTTGGTATTTTTTGAAATATATTTAGGAGGAGAAGTACAGATTCTGAAATATACCACTTTTTGTCCCCAAAGGACAAAATGAAATAGCATTGATTAGAATGACCACAATTGTTCTTTATAGCTAATAATGCAATAATATTGATAATAAGGTAATCACGATGATGTGCTAACATGTATTGAAAGCTATATGCTATGTTGTTGCCAGGTATAATCTCACTGAGTCTTTAAAATCCCTTGAGTCCTGTGGCATCGCTATCTTCAGGGAACAGCTGAGAAAACCGAGCCCTGCAGAAGGGCAGTGTCCTGCCGAAGGGCACACAGTTGGTAGAGATGAGTGACACACGCTGACCAATTGATTTTGAAACTTCACAGTGCTTTGCCACAGCCTTCTGTTCTTAACAGAGGTTTTTCCTTCAGTATCTATTTTAAGATCTATAATTTATTCAGTATCTTGTTCTTAATTGTCTAATAAGTGATGCTTTTTATCCATCAGCTACTGGTAGATAACAAAGTTTTCCAAAATATTGTGGCAAACAACGATAAACATTTCTTTTCTTTTTTGCAGGATTATGGGTCAGGTTGGGCCTCAGTGGATATACTGTAGTGTGGGATCTGTTGGGGCTGGCTCAGAGCCGGAAGTCATCCAGATGTGGTTTCCATGTCTGCCATTCTTGCTGGACTATTCAGCTACCTCGAACATGTGTCTCACAGGGCAGTGACAGAAGGACAAGAGACCAAGCCCAACCATGCCAGCAACTGTGACATCACAAAGCGAAAGAGCCAATAAAAAGATTGACAGCAATGATGGGTTCTACCACAGATGTCCACAGGATTCCTATAGATGAGGAATGAAAGGCTTAGCTTGCATATGAAACTTCATTTTGGTTAGTTAGATTTTAACTGAAATGGTGTGCTTTTTCTTCAGGTTTCTAAAGGAGAATAAAAATCTGTCCAGGGTTGTGAGATGTTGAGGAAGAAAACAGAAAGAACTTGAGAGAGCTGAGGCTGTATGACTCTAATCTTTTTCTGCATCTTTTGCAACATTTAATCTGGTTTCTATCTACAGTCATAGTCAATAAATTTATAATGATCATGAAATAGGCACCAGGAACTCCAATTAGGCAGAGGCAAATACACAGAAATAATTGTGTTGAATGGAACATTTTTATAGGCTTCTCCATACTAATGCTGTACAGAAAGAATTTTAATAAGCAATGCAGAAGTAGAATTGGTCTGTGAGCAAATATATATATATATATATATATATATATATATATATATATATATATATATATGGAGAGAGAGAGAGAAAGAGAGAGAGAGAGAAGGAGGGGGGGATTAAAATGAAATCCCGGCACTGTCTCAATTATATGAAATGACTTACTGAGACAAAAGCCAAACCCAAAGCAAAACGGTACTCTTGTTCTCTTCAGATTGTGTAACTCTTTGCTTTTAATCACAGAAGAAATCCAGATAAACTATTATAGATAGGACATCCTAAAGTCAGGGTACATTTAACCTTTGGTTTCTTTTTCTTTCCTGGAGAGTTTCAGTTTACAGTACTCTCAATTCATGCAATGGAAACCAAGGTGTCAGGGTAGCTATAGCTCTTATACAAGTGAGAGAGAACATTGGGTCCATAAAGTTCCTAAATCACTGAAATTAGTGAAGATATGTAAGAGATATTAACTCTAAATTGGATGAGCACCCAGAAGTATTATATGAAGAATGGAAATCAACAATCATAACAATCGGAGCTGACAGGTATCTTATGCATCCTATGAAATAATACTGCATTATATTACAACCTATAGGACTCCATTCAGTTTTACTAGGAAACCTTTGTTCTTTCGTATATTCAGCAAATGCATAGTAATGATTTGCTCTTCCCAGAACCTACGCTGGTCACTGACAATAGAGTGGTAAGCCTGCTCCATGACCTTATAGAACTTGTAGTCTAACCTAATGCTCACAAAAATAGTTATAATATGCAATTTTGTTAAGTGCTATACAAATGGCACTAATGAGTGGTTTTAGCTGGTTAAAGAGGTCGGAGAAATTTAATTTGAGATCTGAAGAATAAGAATAATTTAGTCAATGGGAGAAGAACATTTGATAGGCAGACCACAGGTATGTAAATACACAACAGAGACACAGAGCTCTTATGACCTCTAGATTGGAGAGAACAAAGAGAAGAGAAAGGTGAATCTGGGAAGGAGAGTGGAGGCCCACATCGCGAGACCTGACAAATAATAAATTTTTGTCTATTCTTAGTATAATGGAAGTCATTGAAGAGAACCAAAGAAACAAGTTACCATAAGTGCCATCATATTTGCAAACTCTCTGGCTACTAGGGGGAGATGAGGTTTTCATGGGGCTATGAGTGTAGATAGACTACTTGGGTAACAATTGTCTAAGCAAGAAATGAATGCCCTGGGATGACTGTAATGGTAGTGAAGAAAAGCATCACATTTCACAATTCCAACACTCATTCACAAAATTAACTTTCTGAAATCAGGATACTTCTTAAGTCTCAGTATGTATCCAATTCATTTACCTGTGTGATTGGACAAAAATTTGCAACACCCATCAGTCATAAAGTGTTACTTTCAGAAATGGTGCACAGCTAAAGTTCTTGATGGCACACATGGCAGTCATAAGTAGAAAATCTTCTAGACTTTTGGGCCAAGCAAATTGTCAATGCATGGTGCCAAGAGGAGTGTCTTGGTTCCTTTCTAATTGCTGGGACAAAATATCCAACACCTACAGGTTAAAAGAGGAAATATTTATTTCAACTCACAGTTTGTAAAGGTTTTAGTCCATAGTCAATCAGTTCCCCAGTGGAGTCACATGGCAGAGGGATGTCAGAGAAGAGAAACAGTTCATGGTGTCCAGGCAGGAGGCAGCAAGCAGCAGCAAGAAGCAGCAGCAGGAGCCTCCCTTTCCCTTTTACTCCATCCAAACAGGAAGTCTTCTGGGTGGGGCCACCTTCACTGAAGTTGGAACTTCCCATCACCCTCACCCAGAACAATGCTAAACCAATCACTGGACTGGTTCAGTTATCACACCATTAATCCATAGCCACACACCCTAGATTCAGCCACCTCCAAAAAGTGCCCTCTGTGAGTACATGAGACTTTGCAAGGATATCTAGATGCAAACCGTACAACGAATTTAATTTTGGTTACATTGAATTTAAGACAATTTCTGACATCAAAGGAGATGTTGAAGATAGCTGAATATAATTATTCATAAGTAAAAAGAGAAATATATATCCATGAACACAGAGTAAATATCAGAGATGTAATATAGCTCAGCGGTGTGTGGGAAGAACCAGATTCGATTTCCACTACCACAAGAAAAAAACAAATGGTAACTAGCAGTATCGCTCCATTTCAATAGGTAAATTAGGATAAAAACAGTTAAGAAAGTGCTCAAAGGCCATCCATTTCATAGGAGGAAGGGGTTGGATAGGTCTAATTATAATGATAGTTGTGTTAAGAAAACACACAAAATAGAATCCAAGACAACTAATCAGCAAAGAGTAAACAAGTGATTAACAAATGGATGGAAATACATGAAACTTTATTTAATTTCACAAATAATTAGGGAAATGTAGATAAAATTATGAATGGTATATTCTAATGTCTGTCACATTGTTAAAAGCAGAAGAAAAACAATGGAGAAACAGTGAGATCACTCACACTGAGTAACATTATGTTTCCTGTTGTCTGGGCAAACATTCCAAATGTTTTGAGAAAGCAAGAGAGAAAGAGAGAGAGAGAAAGCACAAATGAGCAGGGTACTGTATATCTATAATCAATTTAAAATGTCTACACTTAATCCAGATATTTCTCTTTTGGAATTAATCTAAGAAAACAATAAGAATGACACAAAGAAATTTACCTACCCACAGAAGCGCATGTTCATCCTATTTTTATTTACAATGCTAAAATAATTGGAAACAGTTATATAAAAGGATATTTGATTCAATTTTCACATAGTTTCAGTGAATATTATACAGTTGGTAAAACTATATCCTTGAAATTTTTTCAAGATGGAAATACATACAAAAATTTATGTATAAATAGGTAAGGACAGTCTGTAGTAAGATCACAGAGATGGGTTTGAAAATACAAAATGAAATAAAGAAAATTCCACAAATTATCCTCAGAATGTTCAATGTTGAATAAAAATTAATTCAGATAATGTCAAAGTAAATTAAGTGATATTAAGAAAATAAAAATAAAAGAAGTGTGACAGAGAGGAACGTGTGGGTCAATTATAGGCTAATTATTTTTCATTGCAAATAGGTGGCTGGTAATCAATCATTTCCTACCCACCGATTGGTGCTGCCATTTCTTTTCTTTACGGTTTGAATTTTCTTTTCCTCTTTTTTTTCCCCCCTGGTACTGGGAATCAAACACAACCCTGCTCTTGCCAGGGGGATGCCAAGCTGCTGGGCTACATCCCCAGTTCTATTTATTTGCCTTTTCCCCTTCTGCATTCCTATTAAGGGGGAAGACAGAGTGGGAAGAAGACAGTTCCTTGGTTTTACGGTGGTGTCGTCCTAACATCTGCTCCTTGCTCCCATCCAGGACCCTGGGACCCGTGTCTAATCCAGACACTCTCAAGGACTTGGCCCGCCAGGACCCAGTGGGGACCATCCATCAGTGCCCAACGCAAAGGCCAGCTGCAGCCTGGCTGAACAGACGGTGCTGCAGCCCCGGCCTCACAACACCTTCCCAGCCCCTGCTTTCCCTGGCAACACGCTGGCATGCATCCCGGTACAGCAGAGCCAAAGGCTGCGTTTTCCTTTAATGATTGTACATTGTTCTTTTCTTCCCTTTGGCTCCTCAGTTTTAGCCATTTATCATCTTCACAGAACTGATTCGAGAAGATTTGTATGACTAACCCACATTTCTAAATAATCTGTTACAGTGTGAACCTTGGCAATTCTGATTTTTACTTGGAATTCACAGAAACGTGAATGCTATTGACTTAAAAGCCACAGGAAGTGAACTTTGATTCCGTCTCACCTGTCCAAAATGAGCCAGAATACTATTTTCTGGTTTTTCTCTGATTATCTTTCGTTAGAAAGGCAAAGAATAGGTAAATTATTATATAGAGCATTTTACGGTGTCTACAGAGATCATGATTTGCTAATCCCACAAATGTGATTAAAATGTATAATGCATATAGATGCGACAGTGACCAAGAAAAATCATTCTTCTTAATCATTTTCATTATCTTTGTTAATCTTTTTTTAAAAAAAAAAACTCATTAAAATACAAATGTTGGGAATTTCAAATAAAACCAAAACCAATCCATCATGCGAAACTTTCTTTCGCTACCGGGGACTGAACTGGGTCTTCATGATGAGCTATGTCCACTTCCTGTCCTTCTGCAGTTTGAGATAGAGTCTCCCCAGATGGCCAGCGTATCCAGGCCGGGCTTCAGGTTAAGATTGTGCTGCCTCAGACTTTAAAAATCAACCATTTTTGATACATTAATCTAGGATTCTTTTAATTTTACTAAAGGTCTCTAAGTCCTCGTAGTAAAAATCCACTCCCTGAACCAGTTTTTACGTATTTTAAAACTTTTTCCCACTATTTTCCTTCGTACAAGTATCACTTTTCCTCCCTTTAGCAATATCTTCCAAGTTACTGTTATTTATTGTGTAATTCTTTAAGATGAATACGAAGCCATTCATTTTTTTTTATTTTGTTTGGAAATCAGGGCACTTGATTGCTGATGCAGCTCATCTTCATCATCCTCAGATAAACTAGTGGGATGGAGAACAGATGGGTGGGTGGGAGTCTTTGTTTGAAAAGAGTGACTTGAACGCTATAACCATCACATTCATTTTTTCCAATAAGCAATATTTTATCTTTCAGTTTTTTCTTAATTTTTCTGATTTAGCCTATCAACTCACTCATTTTTCTCCTTTGTTGATTTCTAAGATGTATTGCATATTTTCATTGATTTTTTAGATATATAACCTCAATGGTATAACCTAAAAGTTGTCAATGAAAGCCTTTAAAAAGATGCTCTTGTATAATAATGAGTTTTGCCCCAGTCCAAAGAGAGATCTAGTTTTATACCCAGTTCTTTTGAGGTAACCTCTGAATGATTTGGGGGTAATTTTGTTGATCCTGGTGCTTCCTTGGATCACACTTGATCTTTTATATTCAGAAGATGACTCAAGACAGGGCTGCCCAGGTCTGAAGACCATGTGATCAGAGTATTGGACCCTTAAACCATTTGGTATCAACACAACTTCCAGCAAAGGAGGTAATAGTACAGATGAAATCCTGAGTTCCCCCAACTAGACAATACCCTAGTCATCACTGCTGGGTGATGAAGTTTCAGAGCCGGAGCTGAGGGAGGCCTGCTGGGTTGCCATTACTCTGTGCGAGTGTTTGCCGACTGTCAACACTGGGAAAGGTACCTGTCACAGAGGAAGGACCTGGAATCCTTGATCTCAAGCTCTGCACTATGCCTCTTACCCTTTGGTTGGTTCTGCTTTGTGTCTTTCGGCTATAATAAAGTTGCAGTTGTAAGTACAATACTTTCCTAAGTTCTATGAATTATTCTAGCACGTAATTGAACACGTAGAAGTCCATGGAGACCCCCAAATTTGTAGAAATTTGTTTAAAATGAAGACTATTGTCAGGATAACTGAACTTGTACCTGGTATCAGGAAACGAGGCACACTTAGAAGTCAGCGACGGCTGCACTTGTAACGTTGAGGCTGGTTAATTCTAGATCCTCTAGTTCACTGCTTCTCCTCTTCCCTCCTTCAGAACTTCAGACAGTAGAAACACTGCCACCATCCTCGTATTCGCTTTCCTTCTCCTTTTCCTGTTCTTATTTCAGCTTATGCTGATCTACTTTATTATACTTAGGTTCAAATTATTGTTAGGATTTATCTTGAGTATACTTTCGCTACTCCCAGAAATGTTATTTAACATTCGATCACTATTTCCCAATTGATCTGTCCCATTTATTTACGTTTATCCATAATTTATATTGCTAGCTAGGTATTTTCTTCTACTTTAATCCAATCTTTATCTCAAGTCACTTTAATGTCTTCCTGGCTTCTTAGTTGTGTCTCCTGATATTCTTTTAATAATTGAGTCCTCAGTATTTTTTTCAAATGTGGTAGCTGGATAGAGATGATTCACTCCTATTTCCCTAGGAAGCCCTCATTGTTATGGGGTAAGCATTTATAATACCAGTTCACTTTCAATTAGATGATAAATTATTTGCCAGTCCAGTGTTCCAAAGACATCCTAGTTAATGTGAGTTAATAATAATTCTACTTTCCCTATCAGTTGGAATGATAAATTATGTTTTAACCTATGTAAGGAGGACATATATCTTGAATTCTTAATTCTATCTATCTATCTATCTATCTATCTATTTATGACAATGATGCCAATACATGCAGGAATCAGGAGGAAGAGACTTATAAAAAGAATTAAGAAAAGCCATTTCCATGTAGAAGCTTCCCGTGATGAATGTATCATTATGTACCACAAAGATGTACCGATAAAAAATGAGCACTTTCTCTTTCTACTTAATGTTGTCGTGAGGGTCAAATAGAAAATCACAGCAAAACTTGAGTCATCCCCAGTTCACAGTGTAAGTTAAAGGTGAGGATGGAAAGGAAAGCACTGGGAAGCAAAGGTGACGCTAGGAAGAAAGAACAGGATGCAAAGAGCCTCGAATTCCAGGGAAGCGTTTTGCCCTGGGAGTTAGCAGAAGCACTGCTAAGTCCTTAATCTCTCCATGCTATTTCTCCCAGCCCATCCTAAAGAAAGCATGTCTACTGCATTTCTCATGGAAACAGAAGACCCGCACCCCAGCCAGTGAGGAGAGAGCAATGTGGGTGACACAGCGCTGCAGCCCCAGAAAGGCACTGTTTTCTTACTGCTTGTTAATCTGCCTAGTCCTTCAGTCCTAAATGGCGCTGGCAATCAAGGTTGACTAAGCATATCAAGAAAAGCAGCAACAAAGAAACTGAGGAAGGTAATGAAAGAGCAATGTTGAGTTTGGAAAAAGACCAAATTCAGAATTAGAAAGTGTCAATATAAAGCATTTAGCATCCACTGAAAACAATGCACATCACCATTTCAATG
The DNA here is from genome assembly GCA_004027295.1 of Dolichotis patagonum. NCBI lineage: Eukaryota > Metazoa > Chordata > Mammalia > Rodentia > Caviidae > Dolichotis > Dolichotis patagonum. The sequence continues at coordinate 137,300 of PVJX010001718.1, forward strand.
ACAGTATGAAGATAAGCACGTTAGAAAGAACTGATAAACTACAATGGAGCAATTTGCATAGAAAAAAATCAGAAGGAAGGCTAAATCAAGAAGGGTAATGGCTAAAGAATAAACCAATGATCTGGAAAATAAATCCAGAAAAGTCACAAAGATTAAAGACCAAACACGGCAAAGAAACTTACCATACAAACAAACGAAGTCTCAAAGCGGTCAGTCCAGGATGCACAGTCTCCATCTAAAAGAAGTTCCAAGTGGAAGAACAGAGATAATTCAAGAAAGGAAATAACAGAATACCCTTTCGCTGCATTGAATGAAGGCATTAGGCTTTACATTCAAGTTGTCTCCTGAAGGTGAATGGCATGAATTACATATACAGAAAAAGAACATCATGGTACCTTGGTTTACCTAAGAGGACCAAGAATAAAGAAAAAAAACCTGTAAACTCTTTCCAAAAGTAGTAAAATTGCTCACAAAGGCAGGAGAAAAATATTTGCATTAGACTTCTGCATGGTACTTATGTTCTAGAATTGATGTAAAAATATCCTCACTTTTCTGTGGAGAAAATTTGCAAATACTCGTGAAACCAAAATTTTGTACAGAACATTTTAGTCAAGTGGATGAGTAAACTGTGACATGGTAAGACATACTTAAAAATGTGTTCCTCAAAAAAGCTAAATATAAAATAAAGAGATATAATACACAAAACGTAAATTGATGAAAAGTGGGCACATAGAGACATTTTAATAAATTCTGATGTGCAATATCAAAAAAATACATGGATTGAAAACTGAAGACTATTACTTCATACCCCTGGAGCCTGAGGACAAGTAAACCAAAGGCCCACTGTGCCAAAGCTCTCAGGCTGGACTTTAACCAGGGAAAGAGTACAAATATTGATTAATTCATGACGTTATTAGAGAAAATATCAAATTGTTAGAGGCCTAGAAATATAATGTATAATTAAAGATGTTGTTATGCATTTTTAATACATGATACTTGCTTTCATTTTAGGGGACTGGTATGTATAAAATGAATACTTTTGTTTCCCTTTGCTCTCATCCCCAGCTTTTAAAAACACTCAAGAATATTCCAAAACTTGAATAATGTCCAGAGAGAAATATGAAAAGATAATCAGGGATCCACCTATAAGATTTTAAGGCTTTCAAAACTTTTTAGGTAATTCCCAACAACCTATTGGAATCAGATAGTGTCTGTGTTACAGTATTAATCCCCATCCTGAACATACGTAGTCCCTTAATTAACAACCTCTGCACCAGTAAGAAGTGACATGAGAAAAACTATCGAGTGACTGTAGGATTGATGCAGAGTAAAGGGATTCAAAAGGGACCAAAGAGACAGAACTGTAGAAATTTAGACTAGCTCAATGTGAGATAGGGTAAGATTGAAATTATGGGCCATTCCCAGGTGGAAGATTTCATCAAATTATCTATTTGAGGAAATAGAAGGAGCAGGGGTGGGAGGGAGAGGAGATGTTGACTATAAGTGAAGCACCGAGCCAAGGAGTGTGACACTGGGATGCTCTGATCATTGATACCAGGTCCCACCCTGCCAGGGCTCTCTCTCAGTCACCCCATCTGTGACACAGGCCCTTGCTGAGCAGAGTCAGAGTTAATGTAGCAGCAACAACTTTCACTTTTAGCATTACATAAGGCGTGACATTCAGCGGAGACACTGACGTGGTATCCAATACTTAGGCTTTTGACTAAGGAAACATTTTGCAAATCACTGCTAGCGTCATTTAATTCTTCGCTACTTTGTATGCACACGAGGTTAATCAATCATTTCTGTTCTAGGAAAAGTTCTATGGTACACAGAAATGCATTTCAATATTCCACAGCTGTTACATTTCAAGCAGGGGCAGGACCTTCATCTGCACCCACATCGTTAACTTTTCAGAGTATATAAAGCATAGAAGGTATGCTAGAGTATGAGGCCAAATCAATGTTTTAAGAAGAAAAACAAACAAGGAATAAAGTATTCTAAGTATTCTTTTCTTTCCCTTCTCTTAAGGGAAACAAACCATTAAGTAAAGAATATACAGGTTTATGTCACCACATTAGCGAATAAAAAAATATCATCCTGATTGATTTTTACAAACCATTTGATAGACTTTTTATTTTAAAAAATGATAGCAAGCTAGTGATAGAAGGAAGCGTCTTTTACTTGCTAAACCATCTATAGATCAGACGCTTTCACTGAAATTCCAACTTAAAATAAAGCTTTCAAAACCCATGCTGAACTCAGAAACAATTTACAGATGCCAATTGTGTAGCCCCTTCAGGTGAACCTAACAAGAATACTGCGGTTGGGTGACATACAGGTTTCTCACAATTGTGTAGCCTGGGAAGGATGAAGTCAGTGTGCCGCCACGGACATGTTCTGATGACAGCCTTTTCCAGATTCACATCACACAGAGAGAAACCGTTTAATCTCTTTCGTGTCTCTTCGAATAACGGTGTTCATCACATTCATATGGGCTCGGATGTTGTGACGTAGCTCTCTGCCAGCAGCCCCCCTCCAAGTGTCATCATGTTGAGGGTTGGGCTCTAACAGGAGCAGGAGGGAACATCCAATCCTTAGTTCTGTCCGTTACTGTCATTAATCACAGTTTTCCTGGATGTCTCAGATAATGCACTAAATCAAATAAATAAATAAACAGGGTACATGTTCAAAAAGAAATAGGATACACACTCAAAAACACTAAAATCTAAGAATCTGAAGATGACACAAATCTCCACCAAAGTAATACAAGAGAATTGACTTGAATTTTTCTAAGAATTAATAGTTCAAGTTTAGTACCATTGTGCGGTATGAAAAGAATAACATAAAAAATTCCATTGCTCTAACTGTGCAAGACAAATAAATAAGAAAATGTATACAAAAGATATTACTTGAACTGGCAACAAGATAATATGTTTAGGAATATACCTAAGATGTCTAAACACTAATGAGCCTAAAAGAAATCTTCAGTGGAGACAGATAGCTTACGAAAGGAAAAACTTAGTATTAAATATATTTGTCTTCTCATGTAAGGCTCTAAATTCAGTGCCATAAAAAACTCTCTTACTGTACAAGGTTTTAATCAAGGTCTTTAGATAAGCTAATTTTACAATTCAAAACAAATACAATTTAAATAGAACAATGAAAAAATATTTGGATGATGAAAAGTAAAACTTTAAAATTTTTATATTTAACTTTTTACATATCAAGAATACATGTTAAGTATATGTATTCTATTGTTTTTCTCTAGCCCTCCAAGGTCATGTGTTACTGACAGATTGTGAAGTCTGTAGCAGGTGGGCCTAGTATAAAGAAGTTAAGTCACTGGAAGTGTGATCTTAATGGGGATATTGGGATTTGTAAAATACAAGGATTTTTAACAATAGAATCAATTTGTCTAGGAATCCGACTCCCCATATGAAAAGCAATTATGCTGGCAGAATCTTTCTGATGTCAACTATTTTAGAACACTGGAATCCATGAAATTCTTACAACTTCCATGGTGAGGACTGGATAGAAAATCATTAATTGTAGTCAATTTTGGCTCTCAGCATATCAGTAGCTACACATTTTCCAGCCCCATCCCTGGAGCAGGCATTTGTTTGTACATTGCATGAGCAGCTATGCATGCAGTTGTAGTAGCGAGCAAGGGCAGAAAGAATTCTATAATCTAATATTGAAGATCTGTGATCTGAATCACATTTGCTGCTTCTGAGCAATGCAAAAAAGATTGCCATTATTATTGTACCTTCCCAATTGTTTAATATCTCTCTCCATCTATTTATTTGGCATTAATTTTACCCTCTTTTTGTTATCAAGACAAATATTAAAAACCAAGACATTCAAACCCAACTATATAAATGGCAAAAATTATAATGTGGGCATGTATGTCTATGAAATTGTGCAGGCTGGAAGAAAATGAGAAGATATAAATTTTATACATCAAGCTTGTTCTTGCTACAGACATAATGTATATCAATTAAAAGGCAGAAAAAAATAACAAAATTTTTTTAAAAAAACAAATTTTTGAGAAGGAAGTGAATCTGATTCCCTAGCATCAGGTATTTGGTTTTCAAAAATGACTACAACAAAATCACAAACATGGTGGTAGATCTACTAGACAAAGACTTTAAAACAACCATTTTAACAAATGCTCAAGAGCTCTAGGAAGATACAGAGAAAGTCAACAAAGCGATGTGTGAAAAGAATGGAAATGAAGAAAAAAAAGAAAATTGATGAATTGATGAAGTTGAAAAATGCAAAAACTGAAATGAAAATTATTGCTAATGAATTTCAAAGAACAATGTAAGAAGGCAGATCAGTGAATTTCAAAACTGGACAATGGAAACAATCAAGTGTGAAGGAAAGAAAAAAATGAATAAATATAAACAGAGTCTAAGGGACACATCAAGCTAACTGGTTTATAAACTGAGAGAGTCTTAGCAGGAGGATGCAAAGAAAGAAAAAGAGCACCAAAGAGAATACTTGAATAAACAATTGCTAAAACACCTCAAATTTGGTCACTTGTAGAAGTTTAAAGATATAAGAATCTCAGTGATTCCAGGAAACATGACTTCAAAGACACCCACATTAAGACAGGTTGTGATTAAACTTTGCAAAGACAAAATCTTAAAAAAGAATGAAAGGTTACCATATACAAGGAATTACAAATTAGACTGTCAGTAGATTTGCCATCAGAAAATTTGAGAGGCAGATGGAAATAGATTGATATAGTCAAATTGTTTAAAAAACAAAGTTGTTTTTAAAATATTCATCAGCCAAGAAGCTCCTACCTGAAAACAGTTTCAAGAATCTTATCTCTAAAAATGCCCCTTCATACAGGGGACAAATCAAAATGCTCTCAGATATACAACAACTGAGGGAGTTTGTTACCACAAGAATTTCCCTGTAGAAAATGCTAAGTAGTCCTCTCGGTTGAAATGAAAGGACACTGAATAGTAACCCAGATCCATATGAAGAAAAAAATCTCAATAAAGGTAAAACTACAGGCAATTATAAAACTAATACGATTGAATAGTTTGTAATGCTACTTTTTGTTCTCTAAATGACTTATGAAACCAATACATCTGACAATCATTAGTCTAAAAACCAATATTATTGTGACAACAGTTTGTAATGGGGCATTTTGTTTTCTATAACATTTAAAAGACTAGTACATTTTAAAATTCACCATTTTATGTTTCTGAACAAAATTTTCAAAGAGTAGAATATGTTATCAAGATCCAAAAGGAATGAGAACAGAGTGGTTTTGTATGATATTGAAGCTAAGCTGGCATTAATTTAAATTAGGGTGCTATGTTAGTATTTTAAATGTAATCCCCATGGTAACCCAAAGCATTGCTAAAGAATATACAAAAAAGGAAACAAAAACTTAATTTAACATTTCATTACAAAATCGACAAGCATAGAAGAAAGTAATGACAGAAAAGAAGGAGGAAAAACTAGGAGAGAAGGGCGTGTGAGAGACAGCAAGTGCCTGACAGACCCTCTTCATCAGTCAGCATCAAGAGAGAAGAAAACGCTGAAATCTTCTAGAACATGGCTAGATGTTCAATATAGGATGCTAAATGAATTAAACCAGTCACAAAAAGGCAAACACTGAGTGATCCCAATCATAAGAAGTACTTAAAGTAGTCACAAATGAGAGGCAGAAAATAGAACAGTTGTTTCCAGGGCCTAGGCTGAGAAGAAAAAGAGGAATTATTGTCTGACAGGTAGAGAATTTTTGTTTTGCAAGCTGAACAGAGTGCTGAGATGGCCGGTGGCCATGGTTACACACCACTGTGCATGTGTTTAACGCCACTGAAATGTACTCTTGAAAATGATTAAACTGGTAAATTTATATTTTCTATATTTTACATGTTGACATTCAAATGAGAATTGGAAAACAGTTTGAACTAATATATATTTTGCATGATTTCTCCTAGTTCTTTTGGGGTGCTGTAATGAGATACTTTAGGTATTTATAAATAGCAGAAATGTAGTGTTCACAGTTCCAGAACCTAAGAAGTCCACAATCAAGGGCCTAAAAGAGCTGGCATCTAGAGAGGGCTTGCTCTCTTCCCTGAAGAAGGCATTGTCTTGGTTGTAATCTTATGGCAGATGTGTGCCAGGACGCCTGGTAAATAAAGCCTGACTCATATGAACACTATTCCCAGTTATCTCCCCAAGGTCCTGCTTCTTACCATCACTTTAGGGCTTAGGTTCCAATTTACAGCTTAGGGGTGGGTAGTGGATACGTTTAGAAAGCAATGTGATTTAAATAACTGCTTAGTAGACTCAGTTTCTCTCTGCCTCCACCCAACAAATGCGGACACACATCTAAGCAATACTGAATTTAAAGCATTCACCTGCTATAAGTACCAACATGCATTACTTTGGCCTTGATGAGTTCTCTTCTAAGAAGGTGGGTGAGTTGACTGCAACTCTGTGATTCTAAGCATATTTTTACTTTGTACAAAGCCATTTTCCTCTATGTTTTCCCTCTTACTTATGATTCACAGGCAAATGTCATACACTTGAGAAGGGCAGAGACAGAGCGCACACCTGGCCACCTTCAAGGTCTCCTTTATGAACTATTACACTCTTCTTAAATCTATCTTTTGAAGTCAGTGGTCCCACACTCTGCTCTGCTTCACTGACTGCAAAACCACAGAGCATGACCTCTTCGACCTTGAAGTCATCTTTACTATTCATCGTAACTCACAAATTACATTCCCTTCCTCTCGTGGCATTGACTTTAACTTCCATATTCTTCTTAATCTCCTTCCTCTGAATTAATACCACAGTCATTCTTAGTTAAGTCATTAGCATTTCATTTCTTAGTGTTGTCAATTTTTCTGATGGCAGGACAGGCATGGTGACATAAATATGTTAAGCAGGCAGCTATGAGAGAACCAGGAATAATGAAGACAGAAGAAATTGGAAAATTCTTGTTCCTTAGAAAATCTTTTGCATTGGAAATTCTGTTTGTTGTTTGTAGAATTTGATTCGTTTTGCATTATAGTAGCTAAATAATTCTGTGGCTGTATTACTCAGGATCCTTCACCCTTATCGGAAACAGAAGCAACAGGGTTCATTAGAAATTGTAGGCTCAAGTGAATTCCCACAATCTCCATCTGCAACCTAGAGAGCCAGTGCATATGGTGGTGTGGATCAAAGACCAGAAGACAAGAGAGCTGCACATACAGATCCCAGCGTGAGTCTGAGTGACTGAGAACCAAGAGAACTGAGAGTCGGAGAAGACTGAAGTCTCAGGTAAAGGTGTTAGAGGAAAGTCCCTGCTGTAGTCAGCGGTTGCAAGGAAAACAGTTTCACACAGGACACAGAATTTATAGAATTATCTTATTTTAGCCACCCAAAGAGTCAAACACAAAGTTGCAGGACATCTGTCCACACACTAAAGACCCAAAAAATCCAGGAGGGGTCCTGGGCCCCGCATCAATGTCCTGCATGAGTCCAGCTGAAGATCTAGAGCCCATGGCAATGACTCAGGCAAGTCTGCTTCATGGATCTGCACTGGAAAGGCCAAAAGTGGAAGCTAGAAAGTCTGTGCCAGCGAGGTGAAGGATCTGTGCCAGCAGGCTGAGGGATCTACACTGATGCCAGGAAGTGATGCTCAAAGTAAGGACCAGAGCTCCCTTGAAAAGTACCACAGTCGTCCTCAGTGATAATGAGAACAGCTGAGTTCATATCAAGAAAGAAGCTTGACAAACTCCTCCGGGAGAACCAACAATATCACTTCTTCCTCTCCAGGTCTCCTTTTTATGGTGGGCCATCTACACTCAGCACCACACTGATTCAGCCCAACTGGGTGTTACAAGTTGCCCACCAATTGTCAGTCCACCATCTTCCATGTTTTTATTTTATTTCATGCTCCCAATGATGCCCCTCACATTAGAAAGAGTTTTTCTCTTCTCCTCAGTCTGAATGCAAATTTCAAGTGGAAACACAGCCTAAGTCATACCCAGAAGTACTGTAACTGACTATCTGGGCATTGTTAGTTCAGTCAAGTTGATACACGAAATTAACCATCGTGAGTGCACTCTATGAATTAGGAACCCACACACATCTCTTGTACTTAGTGTCCTCCCCCAAAAGATAATGAAGTAATTAATAATTACCTAATATGATGGGACCATTTTACAAACAACCATAAACATACTAACCCCTCCTCAGAAGAATGAAAGTCCTTGAAAGATATTCACTCTTCTCCTTGATATCCAGTAATATAAATACTATGATGTAAAATGAATAACAGAAATACTATGATACAAACTAAATACACATTATGATACATAGAAGGGATGAGAGGAAATAAAACACTAATATTTCATTTCCAAATGTGTTTACAACAAACTAACCAGGAAATATTCATGACTTTTTTCTTACCCATTCAGAGAGATCTATGTACCTCTTCCCAAATTTCTTTGCCTGCAATTTTGTAGTCATGTGCCTTCCAATTTCCTGACTATCCAGCTAAGCCATGGCCACAGCCCACATAATGACACAACTGGATATGTTTACTTCTAAGCAAATGGACAGCTTGGTGCACTGTTCAATGTACTTCCAACTGAACGGATTAGAATTAACCATCACTGTGGCACCCCTGTGCTTATCTCTCTGGTGTACATATTAGGGGTTGCATTATCAAAGCATAGTGAAATGAGTGAAGGAACCAACAAAGGAATGAATGAGTGAATGAATGAAGTGGAGAGTTCATCCTACTTTGAAGCAATCTGGGTCAAACTGGAGGGTGAAGAATCCTTTCTTCTCTATCCCCATCTCCTAGGTGACCCTAGAAGAGTAACTGCATTGCTGAGTTTTCATAACTGTCTCGAGCTAGTCTGTTTGAAGTTCGACAGTTCTGCGAAGTTCTAGGGTGTGAAGTGTAGCAACTCTCTTCTCTGAGAGAAGCTCTAAGACTTTTTCACACTTTATTTATGAGACAAGAAGTGCTGCTTTTTTCCCTGAAAAGTTCTTCAGTTGATTGATTTTATTTTTATAAACTTAGAATTACTTTTCTAAAACTCCATTTATTTGAGTCTTCTTTTCAGCTTTTTGTATTGAGAATGCCACTGCGTTTTATTACCATCGCAGTGTTTAAAGCACTTTGCCATGTTTACTGGGTCAAGGTCTTATCTTTTTGATCTATTCAAAACTTCTCTTTCTGATTTAAAAATAACAAAGAAAATTACTTTTCTAGAAACCAGTGATTTGATACATTCAAAAGACACTATTTTTGTCAAATACAATCTCAATTCTTTGGAGAAAATCCTGTAAAATTCATTCTTTGCATCATTAATCCCTAATGGAAGGAATATAGTGGCATAAGTCAAATGTTTGCCATGAAGTTTGGCATTTTCCACTTTGAAGGAAAGAAACAATTTGTCTTGTGGATAAAATTTATGAGCTTTGGGATTTTAATGAGAAGGAATGAAGTTACAATCATGGCTCCCTGAATTCCTAGCTGATTGAACTCTGGCATCTTAATAAACTCTCTAGGACTCACTTCCCTCATATTTTTAAAAGTAAGTATGATAGGGCTATTTTGAGTGTTAATTGAGTGTCCATATAAAATGTCTTATAAATGATATGTTATTTATGTAGTTTAAGCATATGAGCAGTATTGTCACTTTTTTTTTACGTTATGAAGCAACATTAGTAGAGTTACAGTGACACCAACCATTTTAGAGCTTTCAGTGATACAAACAGCCCACTGTGGCATGCGTGCCATTGGTTCACCCACCACCACTGGCTTACAGCAATACTACGCTGTTGTATAATCCAGAACTGAACGACACGCCTGATCCTGGTAACGTATTTCTCTGGAAGTTGCCTTCCCTGGGTGGGAAATCAGTGCAGTCTAAATTATCTGCATCTCACCTGAGGGTGGCTTGATTATTCATATGAAATTTAGAACATTCAAAGGTCACCATGTCTGAACATGCATATTAACTCTCTTGACCTTCAGCTTTCAAGCTCATGTGATGGCAAGTGGTACAGATTGCTGGACTGAACTTTATTCATGAACGCCAAAACGCTGTAGTCCAGAGCAGAGCTATCCCTCCAGAAAACGCTGCTCGAATCTGGAGCGTTAAAGCAGGATGTGCATAAAACACTGCTTAGTCCAAGCGTAGTGTTTGTAACGGCCTAGAGATTCCCTAGAGCTGGCATTTCTCTCGCTGCTGACTCAGAGGGGAACCTCTTTCTATGTAAGGACTGAAGCCAAGGCTACAGTAAAGAAGGTACTTTAATTTCCTAAACAATTAATGAAGTGGATTTCTCTGGCTGGGTTCTTTACTTCAATAATTAAAAACTGGCAAACGTTACCCAGTTAAAGCATTGCTGCTATAAAAAGATGTTTTACTTACTGATAGCCGCTTGACAGGCTGTCCAAAACTTAGTAGGTCTGGAGGCACATCTAAGGTGACCCTGTGCTGGCCCCAGTGCCTGTCCCTGAGTATGAGCAGACTCCGTGGTCTGCCAGTAACCAACACCACACAGCAAAGGCAATGGGCGGCCCTTCCCATGCTCACGTTCCAATGTCATCTGTGATTGTATTATGTTACTAGAGGTGATGAAACGACACAGAAAATATTTAAATTTTAAAAACCGTATTATAGTAAAAAACATTGTCAAGGATGACGGGATAAGTGTGCTTGAAGGGAGAAGGAAAATTCTGAGTCTTTGGAGGGGGAATTAATGGCTATTTTACTCTAATAAACTTTTAATATTTAAGCATCTTTCAGTTACTACTATATTACATTTTATTATCTTTCTTGACAGATTGGAGCAAGAAATGGTCACATTGTGAATGGCCTGAGGAGAAGCCAAGTAGGAGGGATCTCCAAGTGGCCTGCAGGACAGACAGGAGACATCGGCTGAGAGTCAGATAGAAGCCACAGACCTTGAATATATGGGTGAAGATGAATGATGCCAGCACCCTGAGTGAACTTGGGGGCAGGTTCTCCTCTAGGCAGCACCCCTAGGCGTTGGCAGAGTGTGTAGTCCTGGGTTACAACGTGGAGCTCCAGGAGGGGACCTGGCTCCAGGTGACCAGACTCCTAACCCTAAAACACCGTGAGACACGAAGTGCTGTTTTATGCTGTTAAGGTTGAGGTCGTCTGTGATACATCAATAGAAAATGCAGTCGCTAAAACACAGCTGTGATGTGCTATTTCTCATCCTTTTCGGGAATGACTTGCTGTCACCTGGGGTTGGCTGCTGTGGTCACTGGGCGGCCTTTAGGCAGGCAGTCTCATGATTCCAGTGTTTACAGTGGTCTCACACACTCCCTCCTCCCACACCCTGCACAAGGAGAGTTCACCTTCTGCAGTGATGATTCAGAAATTTAAGAGAGAGAGAAAGTTGCCAACAGCCCTAAGATCTGGCCTCAGAGGTCCCAGAATTTCTTTCTTCCTATATTTGTCAAACCAATATACTAATCTGTCCTCTGATTTTCTTTCTTTCTTTCTTTCTTTCTTTCTTTCTTTCTTTCTTTCTTTCCTTCTTTCTTTTTTCTTTCTTTCTTTCTTCTTTCTTTCTTTCTCTTTCTTTCTTTCTCTTTCTTTCTTTCTTTTTTCTTTCTTTCTTTCTTTCTTTCTTTCCCTTTCCCTTTCACTCTCCCTCTCCCTCTCCCTCTCCCTCTCCCTCTCCCTCTCCCTTTCCCTTTCCCTTTCCCTTTCCCTTTCTTTCCCTGTCTGTCTCTGTCTCTCTGACTCTGTCTCTCTGTCTCTGTTTCTGTCTCTCTCTTAACAATAGATAAATTAGACTCTTCTCTTACACCAGAAGTATCCTGAGCATAATGGAATGTAAAAAAATTATTGATGGCAATATCTGCAGACAATTTATGAAACAGATCATCTAGCTGTAACAACTCTTTTCTAGTCCATAATTGCAATGCTTTTATCTCAATACAAAGACTAAAAGTTTGGTTCAAATATGGGATCAGGGTAAAAGTCTAAAATCTTCTAACTCGCATTCACATTGAGATAAAGCTCCTCCAGTGTGAATTTTATCAAAGTGAGACTTGTAAACATGAACTTTGCATAAAATAAGATGATACATATATTCAGAACATGCTACTCTGGGCAGGAAGTATTTCTTGATTAAGATTAAGTAATGGCCACAAAAAATGAGTAATTTTTATGATTATAGACTCTTGGTTCTGTTTCCTAAACCATCCTTCTTTTTATGTCAGAGATGGTCTATACTGTACTTATAACTGAACAAGTCAGCCTTAATTTTGTTCAAGAAGAAGTGAAGGGTTTAGAGATTTCTTTGCATCCAATATAATTCAATACTTTAAAATCATTGTGGGTTTCCAAGCTATCAAATTGCAATCTGCAATATTAAGAAAATCCCATAGTTATAGATCTGTCTAAGGCTGGCCCTTCTCCTTTGAATGGAACTTCAGAATGCCCTAGTATAACAGCTCTAGAATTCTTAGAAGGTGTTTGTCTGACTGAAAATGTCTCTAAGGCATTGCCCCAAATCTTTCCAAATTTTTAAAATCAACATTACAGCAATACCATTGATTTCTTCTTAATCTTGAAGCCACATTTTACTGTCAAAGCCTAAGTTTAATCTTTCCCCTGAAGCTACTTCTTAATTTGAAAGCTTTCTGTGCTTTTAAGAATTGGAAAATAATGTTATTTTCTAACTCAGCAAGATTCAGGTTGAAACTTGCTTTCAATTCTATTGAAAAGTCAACATTTTCTTTTTCAGTTCATCCATCTCTTGCAATATCTTCTCATAAGTGAATAGATAAAAATCCATTTTCAAAAATTTACCTAGAAATGTCTCCAGCTGCAGCCAGTTATTAAGTAGTTTCTCTGTCTTCCAAGTACACGTTTGACACTCTTCCCATTAGGAGCTGAAGTTTATTTCCTCTCTCTTTGAAATTGGCTTGGTCTCATGAATTGATTTAAATGCAGCTGAAGAGACATTGAGGGCCAACCCTTAAGAAGACAGACATCTGCTTTCCACCTCCTGGAAGCCAGTCATTAGTCTGTCCAGGGGCAATAAAATGCCATTTCAGTCATTTCAGCCCTAGCTGACTTCCCAGTCTTCACAGATCACATAGGAAAAGCATCCAACCAGCCCACTCATGACACAGAATTCTGAGAAACAATATGTTTTGATATTGCTAAGTATTAGAGTATTATCTTAATTACTTTTCTTACTGCTGAAACAAAATATCTGGGGCTTGAAAACAAGATGGCGGACTGGTAGGTAGCAGGAGAGAGACCCTCTCTGAGAGAGAAAGCTCAAATGCCAGAAAAAAACACCCTGCAGAGACCCAAACAGATAGAGATGGACTCTCACAACCCAGGAAAAAACTACAGTGCAAAAAACCACTGGAATATGAGGTCCTGGGACTACCATTAGAGAAGCTAAGATCAGTGAGCATGGCGCACTCCTCAAGCCGCCTGAATTCCTGCCCGACCTGAACAAGCGATCCACACGGAAGCGGCTGGCTTGAGCCGCTGGAGCGCAGAGCTGAACAGCCCTGCGTGCAGCTCGCCCGGACCAGGCCTGCACTCGACCCACCCGGAGGCACCGTGAATTCCCACCACAGCTGAGCTGAAGTCAGAGTTCGGGGAGCCCTGCAGTTCTCCGGGATGGCATCAACACTTGGTGAGTGATGAGAATAAGACCCTCCCATGGGAAAGGGGAAAATGACTGGACGACATGTTGGATTTGGGCAGGACAGCCCTAACTCTATAAGGAAGTGGCTTCAGCTGGTTGCTCCCCTCGCCAAGCAGATTGGTGGAATCTGCTTGGACTAGGCCATGCCCCTGGTGGGGAGCCAGTGAGTCGCTACAATATTACTTCCCTGAAATCAGTGCACACTAACACAGTGAAGGCCTGCAACGGTTGACTGGCCCAGAAGGGAGGAGCTAGCGCACACTGCCCGTGGGTGAACTCTAATCTCTGATAACCTATTGAAGAGGGCTAAAGCTCCTAGCCTGCACCCTCTAGAGGAGCCTTAACCAACAAGAAAAGGGTCTGGGCATTACATTGTACACTTGTATGGAAGGAAACAAAAACATGACGAAAGAGAGAAATAAGAAACAACTCCCAGCCCCCAACCCTGAGAACA